>VBRH01000168.1:202572-223300 GCA_014578085.1 Cardamine resedifolia | reverse complement strand
ATATATATATATATATCTTTGTAAAACCTGAATTGGGAACAAATCTGTCACGAGTTTCTCAACATAAGTCTTCTATGACATCAATGATCTCTCATAGCATCTCCAACCACAATATTATATTTAGTGTTAAAATAACACCAAATTTGGTGTTTTAGTGTTCTAAAAAGTTTTTTTTTATCTCCAACCACAATACTAAATTTCACACTAAAAATAATATTCTTTTATTTTATTATTAAATTAAAAAAATTCTTTATTTTTAAATATTTTAATAAATACTAATAATTCTTATAACTAATTAATTATAAGTTAAATAAAAAATTACAATTGATGTAGTCAATTTGCATATTAACTTAATATTTTGTGCAAATTAAAATTTCATATTAATTATAATTTTGTACTGTTAAAATAAAAAAATATTAAAAATATTAATGATGTATATATATTTAGTTGATATTAACAACAATTTAATTATATTACTAAATCAAAAATACAAAGAAGATGATATTATTTTTTTAGTGTTTTGTGATATTGGTTAGATACTATTCAAAAAACACTAAAGAAAAGTTGGTGTGAAATTTGATGTTATATTGATAAGAATTCATACCAAATTTAATGTTATGGAATCCCATTGGACCATTGGAGTTGCTCTCAGGATCAACTCAATTATAGAGAAGTAACTAGCATATAATCGATTAATCACTTAAAGAAAAAACTCCTTATAATCAAATAGTATAAAATAGTCCAATGATTCACCACTAACTTAAAAAAATTGTGTAGATCATATTCGCACTTTTCCCTGAGCCTTGTGACTGGCTGTATCATTTAAAACGATTTTAAGTTATTATTCATTTATTGCGTTATGGTTTCACCTCGTAACTTTCTGGAAAGGATAACATGATTGGCCGAAGCATTTATTTTATTAGTTTTTTAGCATTCAAGTCCCTTTATTATCATCATCATCATCACTATTACAGCGCAGTACTTTTCCTTTTTTCTAATCATTATTATATTTGACTACTAATTAAATAATATGATGTGCCCAGAATGTCGACACCTATAGATAATGATTTAATCCGTTTCTTAGAGCATCTCAAAAGAAACCTAAAGAGAAACCTCAAATTAAAAAATTTGAGGTTTTAGGTACTCCAAAAGCAATTTCAAATTTGGAGGTTTTGAATAATAAAATCTTATATTTGAAGTTTTACTATTGAAAATCTCAAATTTAAAATTTCATATTTTTTTATTTGTTTTTAACCCTTCTAACTATCTATCTCACAATTAATCTTAATAATAATTATTTTTATCATTTTAGTCCCAAAAAAATATTAATCTCATATATTTTTAATATATTCTTATAAATTGAGTTTTCACATATTAAATTACTTCAATATATTCTCATAAATTTAGTTTTCACATATTAAATTACTTTAATATATGTTTTGTAATTTAGTATTTTACTTATAATTTGTAATTTAGTATGTACTCCATACGTTTCATAAAATAAGATGGTTTAGAAGTTTTGTTGTATTTCAATATATAAGATGTTTTCATTTTTCTATGTAACTTTTTACTCTATTGAATGTTGTGTGACCAATAGTAACATACAATTTTTTTAATGATTGATTAATTTTTTTTTATATGTTAAATAAATTTTTTTAGAACAAAAGTAACAATTTTAATATGCGTGTTTTCAGGTAAAACATCATATATTATGAAACGGAGGGAGTATATCTTTTTAAAATTTATATACTTTTATATTATAATCTCTGTTTTATTAATAAATATTTTTTGTAATATTTTTTAAAGTATATATTTATAATTATTTATAAAATATTTAGAATTTTAATTAGTTATTATTAATAATAAGGACTATGGTGCAAAATACAAACTTTTAAAAATAAATTTGAGGTTTTATTTTTAGAGATAAATGACCTCACACCTCAAATTTGCGGTTTTGTCCACCTCAAAAATGAGATCCTTTTTGGATATGTTCTTAACAGAATAACATTTTGATTTTGGTTGAAATTGGCTCTCAATCTGAAGTACTGTTTCCAATTTATTTCCGAGGACAAACAAAATGACCATCCATCAAAATATCCCAAGACACAAAATATATTTTTAAAACAAACTATTACATATGTTTATTAAAGAATGTCATTTTAACATTTTTACACAAATTAATAAACAATGTAAATTTTTATTCTATCGTTTTTTATTTCTCTAGTTAATAAGATTAAATAATAGGGATCAAATTAAAATTTTGTATTGGAAATAGAAAATGATATTTTTTGTGAGACAAAAATTAAACTTTAAAACGATATCATTTGAAAATGGAGAGAGTAGTACTAAACGTCACAGTAAATATACTGGAAATAAACTTAGTTACTGTTTAGCGCATCAATATGAACTGTAAATATAAACAAAAAGTTAAAAGTGTTAAACTTAATGAGGAATTTTTCAGTTTTGTTCTAACTATTTTATGAGTTAATTATTTCATACATTATGGAAAGTGACGCGTAGAATAATGTTGACCGTATAATTTTACAATAACAATAAAACTGCGTATAAATTAAAATGCGTAGATGTGGATAGACACACAAAAAAAAAAAACCTCATAAAGGAAAAAAAAGTTTTAATTTGAACAAACACTTAACAAGTAAAGTGGGACCTACAAGAGTTTCAACGTTCAACGAATCTCGTGACAACAAAAAAAAAACCCACTCGCAAGTATATCTCACGCGCCCATAACTCCAAAGAGGTGAGAAAATATCGAGATATTATCGATTGTCGCGCGTGGGAGGACATCGAGAAAGGAGAGAGAGAAAACGAAAGGACTTCAAAACCTGAAATCCAGCTGGCGAGAGATAAGCGCGTTAATATCCGAGTGGTGGGTCCTAACTTCACGTGTCATCCATCTAAGATAAATTAGCCACGTGGAATGAGATTCGTTTTGTTACTACACGTGTCTTGATCGTAGAGACTATGCTTTGTCTCTCTCTGGAACCGGGGGAGGGAGAAAAGAGAACCAGCCATACCCCGAGTCACGACAAAAACTTGAGTGGTTTCTTCGTATTTATGAAAATAGACTTTTTAAGGGTATTTTCAATTATATTCTATTTTTTTTTCTAAATTTTATTATAGAATAATTTTTTCTCCAATCTAATTATATATTTCATTTTAAAGTAGAATAAAATGGAATATTACTCTATATTTAGAGTAAATATATTTTCTATTTAATTTTTTATATTATTATTTTTTAGAGTAAAAAATAGAGTAATATATTGGAGCAAAATTCAACTTTATTTTAAATTTATTCTATTTTAGAATAAAAAGTAGAGAAATACATTTTGTAAAACAAAATATATACAGTGTTATCCATTAAAATGCCAGATAAGTTGTTTTATTATGCAGCTGAGTCAAGAAAATGAACGGCTAAATTCAGATTATAAAAAAAAAAAAAATTGTCGGATTTATAATTTTTGTTGAAAACCCTCTTTTGTGATTTTATAGTCCTTTCCTCTATCTAGGATTTTATTTTTCTTTAATTAGTGGTTCTCTTTTTCGTTGAAACTACCTAAGATTCCCATATTTTTGATTTTTTGTGCCATATGAAACAAGAGACTTGCACCAGCATGATCCGAAAGTTTTATAATAATTAGTTTTTTTTTTTAACAAGCAGCTTTAGACAAGGAAAAAAATACAAAAGTAGAAAAGAGATTTTTTTGTTAAAAGGAAAAAGATACCAATTGTAACACAACATTTTCTCGTGATAACCACTATAATAACGGGTTAACTCAGAATTAATTGTCGTATTTATTTAGTCACGACTTTAAGTTACGCAGGATTAGTCAGTTAGTTTAGTATATTTTGTTAGTGTGAACTGTGGAAGAATCTGTGATGTTAGAATTAAGCTGTATAAACTATGAGGAAAAAAGCCAGAGTTTAAACTGTGAAAAACTATAGAGCGGCGACAGTAGTCCAAAACAAATAGTCCACATAATTGGAAGTATACTAGTACGGAATATGACTTATATATAGGCTTATAGCTAGGGAAGAAAATATAAATACATTAAATTAAGTAATACCACGAGAGAAACCAAAGCACGAGTGGTAAGCTTTGTGCAGAGTGCTTTCATTGGGTAACGAAGATAAAAAATTAAAAAAAAAAAAAATTATTAGTAAAAATTCGACTGTGGAACGGCTAAATTTACGAGTTATGATGTAATGTAACCTTCGACGGTTCCGGTTCCCCGCGCAGCTCACACCGACCAACCTCGTAATTTTCCAAATGGTCGAGGCTTATATTATTATATTCTCCGTCCATGCGTTCTTTTATCATATTCTTATGGAGTATATTATTTTCATATATAAACAACCGGAATATTTTGCCCAAGTCCATTACATCGACAGCATGTGGAGCATTCATTCAATATATTTGTCAAGACACTTATAAATCCTTTTATCAAAAAAAAAAGACACTTATAAATTTTAATGGTAAACTATATTTAAAATTATAGTGAACAAAATCGAACAATAGAATATATGATGACAATAGAAATTGAAATCACAGTAAAATGGAATTATGATATTTTAAGCTAAGGATGGATATTCAAACCATTGGGTGTTCATAATATGGTATTGTTGAATTTGAAAACAAGAAAGAGATTTGTACTATGTATTAGCCTATTAGAGATAAATTAATATATTTATTATTATGTGAAATTAATATATGCCATTCTTTTTTGGATTCAGATACGTACATTAACTCAAAAAATGTACTGATATTTAGTTTTTATTATATCAATAAAAAAAAAGATATAATCTCATTCACATATAAATAAAAAAATCATTTTCGTAATCAGAAAATCCATTTTAGATCACGTATATTTAGTGATAGATAATGCAAAAAAAAATGTAATCAAGTAATCCCAAATTTAGATAGTATGAAATAAATATAAAGTCGAAAACATATTTTTCAAGACAGAAGAAGAACTACAAAACTTTAAGTGGTAAAGAATATGCCAAACACGCCACATGTAATATTCTAGAGTTCTTGGTATTTTCGGCACTTCATTAAAACTCCATTTTTAAACTAAGGGTAGTTATGTAATTTTCAACTGACGGAAACTGGAAGTTAAGACTTAAAGAGAGAGAGAGGGTCCCTTATCCAAATTATCCAACTCTCGAAAACCTGTATAAAACCAGAGACTCCCTCAAGTCTAATTCTTCTCATAAGCCCAAAAAATAACAAATTTCAAAATTATTATAACGAAATTAAAACTATAAATTATTAAAATTTTCTTCTTTCAATGGCGACGGGGAAGAGTTACTACGCTCGACCTAGCTACCGGTTCATCGGAACCGATCAGCCGTCGTACTTCTCCGCCACCGATTCAGGACTCGAATTCGACGAAGCCGATCTCTACAATCCCGTCCACGTTCACTCCGATTCGACTGATTTTCGCCGCAAAATCTCTTCCTCAAGCAGATCCGGGAACAAATCATCAAATCGTCCCTCCGCTTCATCCGCCGTAGCGGCGTCGTCGCTTCCGATAAACGTGCCGGACTGGTCGAAGATTCTCCGGGAAGAGTACCGCGGTAACCGTCGGAGAAGCATCGAGGATGACGACGGAGGCTATTACGAAGACGGAAACGAGTGGTTGGACACTAGCGGCGGAAGATTGCCGCCGCATGAGTTTCTGGCGAAGACAAGAATGGCGTCCTTCTCGGTTCACGAAGGAGTTGGGAGGACATTGAAAGGAAGAGATCTGAGTAGGGTCAGAAATGCAATTTTTGAAAAAATTGGGTTCCAGGATTAAAATATTTGGAAAGTTTTTGAGGTCCTTTTATTTTTTGGCTTACTTCAATCATTTTCTCTTGTTGTTTACAAGTAACTGTCAGAGAGAGAGCGAGAGAGCACGTAATATTTCAAGGAATGCCCTCGATTTATCTTTAATTTCTGAGTATCTTACCCATGTAATTTTTTTTTTAACTTTGAGATTGTACCACATTTCGCGTAAGAGGAATAGATAATGTTGTTAGAAGTTGATATGCGAATTTAGGGCTTATTCAATTATGAATTATGTAAAGTTTTAATGACTAATATTTTGAAATCTTGTTAACTTTTAATGACTACTATTTTGAAATCTTGTTAACTTTTACATATTTTAATTATTTATTAAAGGTATTTCCATATTCTCACCATATTTTATAATATTATTATAGAATTTCGTTAAAATTAAATTATTAAATTATTTTTGTTGAGATAACTTTTTTTCTCCGAATACCTTTCTTTTTTAATCATTGGAGTTTTTATGTTAACTTTGGGTGTTTGAGTCTGTTAGTTTCTGATCTGGTTTAAAAAAGAGAGTCATATTTTTAGTTATGCTAGTTTATGTTTTAGTCTGAGAATAAAAGCCCCAATTAAAATCTAAAAATACTAAAAACATTTTTGTTGGAAGTTTCTAAAATTTATAAAAGGATGTTTCGTACGTGGAGATTCTCTAGTCGGGTTTTTTATATCGTTGGGGTTTTTGAGGAAAATGTAAAGTTTTGTTGTCCAAACAAAAACACATGAAAAAATTATAACTAAACAAATATCGGTGACCTATCAATATCATCTTTGTTAAATGTTCTTATTTTAAAAAGAAAAGAATTTTATATAAAATGTTTTTGAAAATCTCATAGTAACATCTAATATTTTGAAAGAGTTTTTATATGAACAAGAAAGAGTCTTTATATGAACAAAAAATATTAAATTCAATAAACAAATAATAATAAACTTTAATATAGTTATAATGTCATTTAAATTCTTTTTATTTGAATAACAAATAATTTTAATGGAATTTCTAAAATCTTCAATCCAATAACTCATAACTTTAAATAATTGTAAACAAACATTTAAAACTACCAAAACCAATAATACATAACTTTAATAAAGTTTTGAAAATTCAAGATTGAATATTTTAAAATTTTTTAACTCTTTACAAATCTTATAACCAATAATTTTAAATCCAGACTTGGGATATTTCGTTGTTGTAAGTAAATTAAGGGGTGGAAAATGAATAAAATAGAAAAGTGGGGGAAAAAGTATCAATTATTGGTTTGGGGTTTTGGGTGTTCGATGAGGTGGGTAAGAAAAAGCAGAGGCTACAAACACATGAAAGTGACATAGTTGCTTGAGAATTATTCTCTTAATTCTTTATTTAAACATTATTATTTTATAAGTTATGGTTTTAATCTACAAATTGATTATTTTCAACCCAAATTCGTCTGCTTTTTAAGAGATATCGATAATTTTATTAGACAAATGAAAGTTACTTATCTAAACTAAAATTGTTTACTAAAATCAGGAAACGATTACGTGAATGGTTTTCGTGTTAGGAGGATTAAAGGGGAAATGTAGTTCATGTGATCTGGAGGATTATGCTTTCCACAATGTTAAGAATTGTGTCATTATCCAATCACATTTCCTGAAAAAAGTAAAAGAAAATTATAATTGGAGTTTTTCTTCATGTTCTTTGTCCCAATAGTTTATAGAATTTACGGTAAAAAAAGTTTGTAACACATTCTACAAATAAAACTAGGAAACAAACTTTCTTCTACAAATAAACCATCTTATCCGAGTTAAAAAATTATCTTCAACTTAATTTGAAATAGATATATTTTTTTTAACCAAAATCATAAAGAAAAAATCATGAATTTCAAGCATAATAATTAATGAGAAATTAGGTATTAGGATAATTTTTAAGTTTTAATTTGTGGTTTAGGTAGTTCATTAGAGGTTACATATTAATGATAGTTGTTAGATGCTTAAGAGTCATTAAGTGTCAGTTAGCAAGTTAGTTAGTTGACAAATCACCACTTGTATATAAACACGAAAGACCTCATTGTACAGATTAAGTTAATGGAATTACAGCTTTATTTCTTCTCTGTGTCATCTGATATAGTATCAGTGCGAGGTGCTCACGCTTTTCTTCAAAAATTTCTTGGGAATCTTCAAATTTTTCTCGCGACTCTTCTCATTCTTCCGCTTCGATGAGTGTTTCTCAATCTCATATAGCAATTTCTCACTTTGCGATTCGTTTCTTTGAGCTAATCACCTTCATCTATCAGGTTCTCACCTTGATTCCTTTTCTGATTTTATTTTCTATCGTTTCTTGACCTCTGATTGTTGTCGTCTCCTAGATCTACAATCTCGACGCAATCATCTTCCATTTTCTTAAACTTTCTTCCAATTTTGTTTCTCTCTGAACAAAAATGTCTACATCTAATCGCGATTCTTATGATAATCCATATTATCTTAGTGGAAACAATCATTCTAGCTTAGATCTTGTATCTGATCGTCTTGTTGGAGCTGCGGATTACAACTCTTGGGAACAATCGATGCGTATGGCTCTGAATGGTCGACATAAGCTTGGATTTATCGATGGTTCTTTGCGGCGACCTCCTTATGGTCATCCAGATGCTTCGACTTGGTCCAAATGCAATGATGTGGTACGTTCTTGGCTTATAAACTCAATATTGAAGACTATTGGTCAGAGTGTTCTTTTGTGAAAATAGCTCATGAGATCTGGATAAATCTGGGAAAGAGGTTTAAGCAGAACAATTCACCTAGGCTTTATCATATTGAGCAGCAATTGTTTCAATTACGCCAAGGTTCATTAGATGTGAATTCTTATTTCACTCAGTTAGTCACGATTTGGAAACAAATAAAGACAGCTCAGACAAATCCTACTTGTGCTTGTGCTAATTATGTTTGTGATGTGGATAAGCAATGGCATGATTTGTTTGAGAGAAGTGTTGTGAGGAAGTTTATTTTTAAATGATTTAATGATTTAACAACTAGCTAGTTAGCTTACTGCTCAATCTCAAACTTTCCTGCCTACTATAACATTAAAAGAGGGTGTCGTTTATCCACCAACATCAGCTGGTAATTCTCAAACTCACCTTTTTCTGCTATTTCAGAACCATACCTTAAACTTGATGCTTGGATAATAGATTCAGGGGCCACATCTCATGTGTGTAGTAATCTGTCTATGTTCACAACAGTTAACACTGTTTCTGATATTCTAGTGACTCTTCCAGATGGTACTAACTTAACAATTACTCAATCTGGAACCATTCAAATTTTAGAAAAACTTCTTCTTCATGATGTCCGTTTCGTGCCCTCTTTTTATCTAAATCTCATCAGTGCCAGCTCTCTTCTTCATGCTTCTTCTTATTCAGTGACTTTCTATCCCACTTTTTGCAATATTCAGGAGCTTTCTCAGGGTTTGATGATTGGAAGGGGTAGATTACATAACAAACTCTATTTCCTGGATAACTCAACTCAATCTTCTCAAGATCCTTCTTCTTCCTCTTTGATTTGTAACATCACTTCTTCTGATAGCTTCTTATGGCATCAGCGTCTTGGCCATCCCTCTTTTCCTAAACTTCAAATACTTTCAGATCTTCTTTCTATATCTAAGAATAAATTTCTAGATTGTAATCATTGTAATATTTGTCATTTGGCAAAACAAAAAAGGTTTTCTTTTCCTTTTTCCAATAATATGTCAGAAAATCCTTTTGATCTAATACATTTGGATGTTTGGGGTCCTTTTACTCCTATTTCTATTGATGATTTTAGGTATTTTCTAACTATTGTTGATGATTGCACTAGAGTTACTTGGATTTATCTTCTTAAATCAAAAGTGATGTTGCTCAAGTTTTTCCAGATTTTCTCAATCTCATAAAAACTCAATATCAAGCTAAACTCAAAGCTATTCGATATGATAATGCTCCTGAATTACAATTTACTTCTCTTCTTGCTCAAAAAGGTATTTTCACTTCTTTTCTTGTGCTTATACTCCACAACAAAACCCAGTTGTGGAGCGTAAACATCAACATATTTTAAATGTTGCACGAGCTCTCTTTTTTTAGTCTAATATTCCCTTACCCTATTGGAGTGATTATATTCGTACATCAGTTTATCTCATCAATAGAACACCATCCTCTCTTCTTCATCATCTCACACCATTTCAATTTCTCACCAACAAAGTTCCACAATATTCATATCTTAAATATTTTGGATGAATATTTTATGCTTATACTTATCTCAAAGACAGAACCAAATTCACTCCACGAGCTCGTGCCTCAGTCTTTCTTGGTTACCCTTCTGGTTATAAAGGATAAAAAGTTCTTGATCTGGAATCTCATTCAGTTTCTATTTTTCGGAATGTTATCTTTCATGAAGATATTTTTCCTTTTCAGACTTCTCAGTCTTCACCTTCTTTTCCTGACATTTTCTCCTCTTCAATTCTTCCTTTACCAATTCCATATCATACTTCTCTTCCATCCATTCCTTCTTCTTCTCATGATGTTCTTGAAGTTTCTTCTGAGATTCAACTTCCAGTTATTAGAACTTCTACTGTGAACATAGACAGGCCACACAGAAATACTAGGCCTCCGACTTATTTGTCTGAGTATCATTTCAATATACTTACTCAAACTCCTTTTCCCACCATCACCAAACATACCACACCATATCCTCTTGATTCAGTTCTTGATTATTCAAATTACACCCTGATTACAAACTGTACATCCTCACTATATCCACTGAGTCAAAACCAAAAGATTTTTAAACCGCTATTCAATCTGATCAGTGGACAAAGGCTATAAATGTTGAGATTGAGCAGCTTGTTATGGCTGGTACTTGGTATGTTGTTTTTCTTCCTTCGGACAAGCATCCGGTTGGTTGTAGATGGGTGTATAAGATCAAATATAATGCTGATGGATCAGTTGAAAGGTATAAAGCTCGGTTGGTGGCTAAGGGATATACTCAGTTAGAAGGAGTTGATTACATTGATACTTTTTCTCCAGTAGTAAAATTGGTGACTGTGAAATTGATACTTGGTTTGGCTGCTAAGAAGGGTTGGCTTTTGACACAGATGGATGTTACAAATGTTTTTTTACATGGAGATTTAGAAGAAGAAATTTACATGACTTTACCACCTGGATATACTCCACCTACTGGTACTCCTTTACCACCAAATCATGCTTATCGTTTACATAAATCCCTTTATGGTTTGAAGCAAGCTTCTCGTCAGTGGTATAAGAAGTTCTCTGAGATTTTGATTCAGGCTGGTTTTATTCAATCACACGCTGAAGATACTATGTTTGTTCAAATTACTTCTAATTCCTTCATCGCGTTGTTGGTCTACGTTGATGATATCTTCATTGCTATCAGTAATAACAATGCCTTAGCTCAGTTAAAAAAGATATTGAGTGCAGCTTTTCAGATTAAAGATCTTGGTCCTCTCAAATATTTCTTTGGTCTTGAAATAGCTCGTTCACATAAAGGCATTTCAGTTTGTCAAAGGAAGTATGCTCTAGATATCCTCGGTGATGCTGGTTATATTGGTTGCAAACCAGTTTCTACTCCTAGGGATCCTACAATTCATCTGAGTAATGAAAGTGGAACTCTTCTACCAGATCCTTCTCCTTACAGGGCTTTGATTGGAAAGTTGCTTTATTTTACTATTACAAGGCCAGACATAACTTTTCCTGTACATAAGTTGAGTCAATTCTTGTCAGCACCCAGATACATTCATTTGACTGCAGCTCACAGGATTGTTAGATACATAAAGAATGATCCAGGCAAACGTATTTTCTATTCAACAGATCCAGAGATCAGGTTTAATGCTTTTTCAGATTCTGATTGGGTTACTTGTTTAGATACACGACGCTCTGTTACTGGATTCTATATTTTTCTGGGTGATTATTTGATTTCCTCGAAATCTCGAAAGCAAAAGACATCATCTTCCAGTAGTCAGAAGTATAATATAGAGCAATGGCTGATACAACAAATAAATTAATGTGACTTGCTAATGTTCTTCATGATTTGCAGATCACAACTTCTTGTACAGCCAACTTATACTGTGATAATACTGTTGCACTTCATATTGCTTCCAACTCTGTATTTCACGAACATACCAAGCATGTTGGGTTGGACTATCACAAGGTTCGAAACAAATACAAGGAAGGTTTCTTGCATTTGATGCACATCACAACTGGCAATCAACTTACTAATCTTTTTACCAAAGTTGTTCAACCATCAGTCTTCAAATATCTCATGGGGCGTTTTCAAGCCTTTATCTCCCTTCGTGAGCTTTGGCTTAAGGGAGGGGTATTAGAGGTTACATATTAATGATTGTTGTTAGATGCTTATGAGTTATTAAGTGTGAGTAAGCAAGTTAGTTAGTTGACTAATCACCATTTGTATATAAACACCAAAGACCTCATTGTACATATTAAGTTAATGAACTAGAGCTTTATTTCTTCTCTGTGTCATCTGATATAGTTTTTGCCCGATTGATTTTTTTTGTAGTTTTTGGGTAGTTTTTAGGATAGTTTTCAATTTAATACCCATATTTTACTTTTAAAATTATTCTATAAACTACATAAAAAGTATTTAAAAACATGAATTAGACAAAAAGTACCTAAATAGACAATTAAAACTTAAAAACTATGTAGATTACAAAGACACTCGTAATTAATATGGTTCTCCAAACAAAAACCATTGAATAAACTACAAGAAAAATGTGAAATAGGCTTGGACGCTTTGTAATTTGTAGGACCGGCAAAAAGTCATTGTAATGAGTAAATGAATAATGAGGTTCTCACTTCTCAAGTTGGGTGTCGTTTTCTGATCAAACGCCAACCGTTTTGGCCAAGCTGTGGGTGGACCTTGTGAAATATGAAGACACACTATCTCTATAATATAGCGGAATAGGAAAAATCTTAAACAGTTATTTTTCTTAAATAATACTAATCAATAAAATTTATTAAAAATTTTAAGTATAGAAATTTAAATACTTTCGTTCATTATATCAATAATTTTAAAATAAATAACTATTTATCAATAAATATATATTTCATAATAATATTTCCTTTAAATTCAGGGGATTAGTTTCCTAATATATAAATTTTAAATTTATCAACATAAACCAATAAGCAAAAAATTATGAAATTTATAGTTGCAATAAATGTAATATATAATTGGGAATGTTTTATTTATTTATGTTTTTTAAAAAGTAATTTATTTATTACAATATCAATTTGTTGTTTAGAAAATACCAAAAAAAAATAGTTAAAAATAAGAAGTTACCGTGACGTGATAGTTATATTATATATATATATATATATATACAACGTTGATGCAATAAATCATCACAAGATAAAAAAAACTAAAGGTTGTTGTCTTGAAGCAGCTTGTTACCGGACAGAGGTGCGAAGGAAACGCCTCGTTCAACATAGGAGCGCATTGGTTGACGAAGAGGGGAGCAAACTTATGAAATAATAACATGATCTAAATGGTTTTTGAGAAAACTAATATTGGTTTATCCCGAATACTTAAATTGGAAAATGAAGAAGTCACAAGATTAATTAAAAAGCCATAAATTGAGAAGAGGAAGAGAAAGAGATAGTAAAGTTATGGGCTTAGATCATTAGGCGATTCTACACCCAATCTACTTGGAATCTCGTATGAATACATGCGGAGTTTCCTAACAGACGTGACAACGTTAGAAATATATTTGTCATGTATATGACAACCTTATACAAGACAATGTTTTTGCATAAAAATTTTCTTTAATTAGACAAATTATGCTTAATAAATAAATAAAGTAGATTAATACTTTATACTGTGAGTAAATTGTCTTGATTTATAAATGACATATACTAAATTATTTTTTAATTTTATGATCCACCAAGTTAGATGAACGGTCCAAATCTGTTATAGTCATCATTCATCATATTGTATATTTTTAGTTGAAGATGTCATTTGAAACACTTTTTTATTTATGAAGATGAAATATTAATTTGAATATCAATTATATACATTAGTAGTCGTTAAAGAGTGCACTTGCAATGGAAGAGATGAGATATAATAGCTAAAATTGGAGGTTAACAGCCTTATTAATTAGTCTTTTTAATTATTAATTAATATGGATGTGCAAATATACATGTGATTCCACCAAGGTCAAAGGCCCACCGTAAAGCCCAAGTTCTTTATAACTTTAGCAATATAGATGGTTATTTAATTTAGGTTTTATCTTTGTGGGCTTATTCTCTAGTACGATAGTTCCACGAAATCGTTTTTTATCGCTGTCGAAACTCTTGCAATAAAACAATAAAACTCTTATATGTTCGGCAAAATATAAGAACATTCCCCTTTTTATATAATTTGACTGTTTGGAATTTATCGTGATGATCTACGGTACACTAGCATGGAATCTAGAAAAAAACGGAACACTATTAAGTCTGTTATCGACAACAACTTTTGCAAATGAATTACCCACCAATAAAATGTAACTTTAGATATATATTTTTTGAATTTATTTAATGTTCATAGCAAATGTATTAGTTTCAAGTTTCAATGCATTAGTTTCAAAGGGCATGAAGAAAAGTTAGGAAACACATGTTCAATTGTGGTGGAGTAATGCTTATGTCAGCAATTTGTCATACGGATTAATTTTGTAAAATAATACTGCTGATTAGTGCTCTTATTACGCTAAAGACTAAGGTAGCTGATAAATCAAATCTAGACACATCCCCCTCCATTAACAAGTGGGAGGTTTATTTTTTGAAATAAGAATGTTGGACGTTTTATTGCCCTTTTTAAACATAGAATATACACACATATATGAAAGAAAAAGTTTCCACCTTTTTAATCTTTAAGGCTCAAGTATATTTAAGGATTCGTCTGTAACTATTTTTATTGAGACATGAAATTATGTAATTCTCGTACTAAAACAATGATGAAATCTGACTATTTTCATTGCTCCTAACTAGCCTATGTTTGCTTTTCTACTTCTTTTTTTTTCAAGTCCATGGATATTTGTATAACTAGTTTGGACTTGCTCTGTAACCATTAAAGCTTATAAGCATGTAATATAAATGTTCAACGACTATGTAAATTATAATGTCTTTTATTCATATACATTAAGATATTTTCGTCTTTGTTTTGGTACCTATGTTCATATGTGAACCTGATTGGTGATATAGGTGTCGTTTTCACAGTCTCAAATCTCAATCATCTAGATTTTTTGTTCTCAACTGTCATGTAGACTTTCTAGTATGAATGTACATTTTCCACAGCATAATTTGTCTTCTGTAAAGCCACTAAATATAAATATTAGCAATATATATCATATGTGTATAGGGGTGGGCAAAAAATCTGTACCCGAACCCGACCCAAAGTTTTAAAATACCCGAACGGGTTCTAGACTTCTAAATCCGAATACTCGAACCCGAACCGATAACCGAATGGATACCCGAAGTACTTTATATATAATTATATATATACAAATATTAATTATATTTAGACTTGATATAACCCAATTATCTAAATTTATAATTATAAAGCCAAAGATATCAATTATTTTAAGAAAAAAATAATCAAAATATATAAATTAAGTAAAATATTCAAAAGGTTTTAGTTATATTTATGAAAATTTAACCAAACTTTATTTAAATATAATAATTTTTTAATTTTTTTCTTAATATTTCGGATACCCGAACCCGACCCGAAATTATAAATTATTCGAACGGTTCTTATACCTCTAAGCCCGAACACCCGAAAATCTAAAATACATGATCCGAACCCGAATACCCACCCCTGTTAATGTGTACACGGCGAGTCCGGCGAAACTGTAACAAATGCATGTATATATAAATATATAATAATATATCCAGATTTTGCTTTTATAAGATTTCAAATGGTATGGTAATCGTAAAATGAGCACAGCAAAATAAGCAAAACAAACATCATCAATGCGGAATCGACGTAGCAAGCGGTATGAAACGAGCATAACAACAATTGAATAGTGGTAACTTTAATGTATATATATATGATAAACAAGCTTAGACTAGTTTTTTAAAACATCAAATATGACTGAAATATTATTTTCGGGTAGAATTATATTGGTCAAGTAAAGTAATCCATATATTCTGTAGATACATATCTCATTGTGATATCAGTCATAGTTGGTCATATTGGCTTTAAATATCAGAAATATTTTGAATGTTTCACATGTCTCTTAAATTAGTTTAGACTTGGGTACAGGTTATTAGAAAAAAAGTCGTTGAGGAGAAAATAGAAAGAAGGATCATGCATGAACAAAAGTCCCTGCACGTTTATATGAAAAGGGTAAAAAAGAGTACCACATCAATCTCCGGTCAACCACATTAATTAGTTTGACCTTAGCGAATTGTCTCTATCGGTGCCAGTCGAGGAGGACCAATGCTCTGTTTCACCTATATGGGTTTTGATTATTTGAACAGTTAAAACCGCCTTCGTGTGGTGACAGAGGTAAAACAGTTAAAACGCATTCGTACGGTTAAAATTTCTACAATATAGTTTCACTCGTTCTCGTGTCCTTTTCAATCTCCACATTCACATATGTAGTATACTTTATCTCTATATAATATGTAGCACTGTGTTGCGTATCTCTACATTTTTTTTAATATCAATACTCTTAAAGCATCTTAGACCAAATTTATTTGTTAATTGAATAGTAAATGAGAAACGCAGAGAAGAAAAAGCATTTCATTCTCGTTTAAACAAGATTTCATGATTTTTTTAAATGTAAAACCTCAAACGCAAAAATTACGTTTTAATAATGTAGACTGTACCATGCGAAAGCACAGGAGAAGAGGCCTAGCAGAGACATCATTAAGATTTCAAGATGTGATGTGAATAGAAATAATCATTAAATTTTGTTAGGAAAGGAATTTAGTCGAATGACAAAAGGAATAATGAAGGATCCGGTGATAGGTCCCGGTTAGGTCAGGTCTCCACATTCGACAACACCAGACAGCTACACCTTAAAGTACTCATGGGGCCCATTACTCAGACAAAGTGGGCCCATTTGATTGGATCTTTTATGGGCCCAAATTATTTGGGTTATTGGAACATGTCCCATTTTTCGCATTATTCTCTCTCTTCTATAAGCTATGGGCTCATGAGCTCTGTAAAGAAGGCAACATTCTCATCACAGTACACACCCTACACTTACCTACAAGATTTTTTTTTTTGATTTTTTTTTAATAATAGATTTTAACAATTGTTATCGGGTTTCTTCCAAGTATCCAACTTCTTGATTTCTCGAATCCAACACATATAAAGCACTCGAGTTAAAGCTCAAACAACCAAATGACTCCTGAATCGTAAATTCGTAAAACAATCAACTATTACCTTGTAACCACTTCAACTTTTAAGCCCTAAATTTTTGATAATATGGCAGATGTCCAAAAAAATCATTGAGCGCAAACCGGTCGTTCGAATTTTGCTTTAACGTCTAAACTCTAAACCTTTGTTTTGAAGTCGATTATTTTTTTCTTTAGTTTAAATGGAAGCAGACATCTTAATTTCCTAGATACCTAACTAAACAAAATAGTCGATTGATATGGTCAAAGTTGGAGTGTCGAGATCATTTGACCGCCGATTTTAGAACCTTATTCCTTTTTTTTTTTGTTGGCTAACAAAATCTTTAAGTCAAAGCTTTTTACCGTATGACATTTTGTTCTTTATTTCGAATTGCCACAGTGTTTTGTTGTGGTTTAAACAGCACAAACGCAATAAATGTATATTGATTATCACCATTCAATGATTTTGTGTCCATTGCGGTACAACTGTGGTAGTTAAAACAATATACCACGAAACAAAAAAAAAACAACAAAAAACAATATACCACTCATGTATTTGGCTCAAAACAGTAAATTTTATCACTGGGAGTACAAGAAAAGCTTAGTTCCACTTTGATAGTTATCATATTTAGCAGTAGCAATTATATTCCAACATTTTTTTCTGCTCATTCCACCACACTATTTATTTCTCCATCACTATTTGAAACATTTTTCTACCCTAGTTTTACCTTTTATTAAATGTATAATCTTTTTGACAAAAAATAACAAAAATAGAAATATCAACTGAAGATGAGGAAAAAAAAGTAGTATGTTGGTGAGATTTCGTCAAATCTGGGAAAATATTATTTAAATTCATATTTTTTTATTTTCATTCATTTTAAACAATTCTCTTACGGATATAAATTAACCTGCTGTGATTACTAGACCAAAATCGTATCAAAAAAGTTGTAGCTTACTAAAAAACATGTGATTATTAAAAAACAATTGGATAATAAATTCAATTTTGACATTTTAGATTATATTTGTTTAAATCATTTTATTTGCTTTTTCTTTTTATCAGTGAAAAGAAAAGCCAGCCACTAAAACGTGAATTCATAGCTGAAAATAGAAATGTTTGAAAAGCTACCACAATTTGACCCCAAAGAGAAGGAAAAAAACCAAAATATATAATATTTTTTTTTGATAAAAAAATATATAAGTTGCATGGAAACATTATTCATTAAATGTATGTATAGACATTTTCATATATATAGAATTTTTGTGAAACAAATGACGAAGAAGTAGTTTTTTTTTCCTTGATATAAGCAATACTTTCAACAAACTAAGGAAAGAAAAGAGTAAGATTTGAGGAAATTTATATAGATGCCTGATGAGTCATGTTATATGTGATATGTATGGGATCTTGATCTCCTCTTTTTTTGGCAGCCAAATCTCTACATGTTATCTATCTCATTATTTTTTTTATTTTTTTCGCAAGTCATATATATCACCATTCATCGACGATACATTAAAATTATACGTTATATTGGGAGGTCAGTAAAGTGGACAATAAATAGGAGAGGAAAATGTTAAATTTGGGTGGGGATGTTAGGAGGGGACAAAGTGGAGGAATATTAATATCCCATCAAGACCAACAACATCAACAAAAGTATATATATATTTGACAAATAAAAAGCAAAAGATAATATATTTAATATTAAAAAAAAAGCAAGAAAGAGTGTGACGTTTTGACTTTTTCTAATATTTAAATTTGGATTTATTTTTCCGAATGGTTTATCTCAAGATGAATAATGTGTATAATTGAGTTTGTACTATAATGTGAAATTAATGGGGACACTTATTTTTATTTCCGTGCATAGTCAAATTGAGACTTGTCGCAACACGCAACCACTTTGCATGTCAGCCCTCTGTGTTTTTACTCTCTATTTTTACGCAATATGAATATCCTATGTAAAGTGAAAACCCTTTTTGGTTCTAGGTGACCAACAAAATAATTGGTGCTTTGTGTTGAAACATTGTGTTTCTTTACCATGTTTGGTACTTTAAACTGTAATATGCAATTTTGTGTAGATTATATATGTAAACAAACTTTTTCGGATTTTCCTGTAATCCAAAAGTTAAACTATTTTTCACGGGCTTTTATGTTGCAAGTTAGATTATGTATTTGAACACATCTGTAGGTTATATATATTGTATTCCTTATTTGTAAGATATTATGTTACCTTTGATATTTTTGTGTGTGTGTGTGGAACACTCTCCCTTTGCTTTCTGGAATGTGCGCAACCCTAAAGGTAGTGACAAAATTTTCTCTTTCCGAATTGGACGAGATTCATACTCCATGCAAAATCCCTAAAAAAATATTTTTTTGATAATAACCAAAATCTTCTAAACAAGTATAAAAATTTTCGGGTTTAGGGATGAGGATCGCATTACATTATCTTTAAAGTATGAACTATGAGTTTTGTAAGCGGGTTGTTGTCGTTTTAACACCCCGCTATAGGGTATGCGTATACACATTGATCCGGTGATATGCTTATTATGCTGCATTTTACTATAACAGTTTTACTCTAAAGATATTTGAATATTTACGTACGTGCGTATAGTCGAATATGGAATGGTGAGATGTTCATTGTTGCGTTTCTTTCTGTAAGCGTGAACATTATAGAAGAATATAAACACATTTTAACCGGAAAAAACAAAAATTATCCCTTACAAATTAATTGGACATGTTAACCAATTATTTGGAATTAACAGCTTATTAAGGTTTCAGCTTCTTTTTGTTTTAGTTTCTTGTCGTCTTGTTACACATACATACACATGCACACGTATATGTTAATATACATAAGAAAAATAGTAGTATTATTTTCGAAACAATTATAGAATATATAGCGCATGATATTTTTATGAAATTTAAAAGAATAGAACATAGAATATTGGTTTGATCAAACAGACACTATGAAATAAAATAAGGTAATCATTGTAAGCAAAAAGACTAATTTCAACCGCAAGTTAAAAAGAAGAAGTTCATTTTTATATAACCACCCTTTTTAATTAACTATTTCCTAACTGTTTAATTTGTCGCTTGCGAAACATCAAGCACATGGGTCAATATATAATACTACTACGTGAAATTGTGAATTATCATTATCAGTCATAAGTCATAACTCATAACTAACGACAAGTGTCTCAAAGTTTGAATCAAGGCTATAAAATCATGACAGAAGAAAGCTACATATTTATGAATGATAATAACAATCAGTTACGTATATATACATTAAACAAACAGATCATATTTCTATTTTCTATAAAATATATAGTTATGTCAACTAAGTAAAAACATACCAATTCAACGATCCGACTCTGACTGTGGTTCTATACATACAAAATTATTTGACCATACCGGAATTATATAATTTATATTATGATGATCAAGTGAACTTTACTCCCAATCAAAATAATATTTCCAAAACAGTTGTGTAAATTATATAACTACAGTCAGTAGCATTGCGGAATGGGGACAACGTCACAAAAAAAAAAAAAA
>VBRH01000168.1:186830-202533 GCA_014578085.1 Cardamine resedifolia | reverse complement strand
AAAAAAAAAAAAAAAGCATAACATAGATACTTGTCAACATAGTTAAAGAACTGTATTATAGTTGCACAAAATTTCTATTCTGGAAAATTATAGTCGGTAAAAGCTTATACATTCGTAAAATTGTTATATTGATTTATAATTTTGTGGATTAGTATTAGATCATATTATTACACATGGGAAAAATATATAAGTAAATGCTATAGATAGTTAAAATTATTAAATAGTTGAAAATAATAAAATTAAAATAAAGAGATAAATGGGTGTAAATGTGTGGTCAGCACGTGAGAGTTACTTTTAGCGCATGCGAAAAGCTGATGGAAATACCACATCGTCAACACTTTTCATTTTATATTATACTGAAATGGTTTCAGATGAAAAAGTAAATTAAACATTAAAATGAATTTTCTTTCGGCAAATTGAAATTCTTATTGTCAAATCAACGTGTTTAGTGGTTTAGTGGCTTCATTAAAAGATATCAAGCTGTCAAGAATTCGAATCTATTTAAGAGTAATATATTTTCAAAAAAAAAATTAAATGTTACTTTTGAGTCCATATTAGGATTTTGATCCGATTTTTGCGGTCAAAAAATATATATATTAACGTGTTTGGTAATATGTTTGTTGTGGTTGAGGAACAAAAATGAATCAAACGTATTAACTAGATCGGCAATTGCATTCTCTTATAGTTTTTGTGGTCTAAACTAGAAAACGGCATTTAAAACCTAAAAAAAAACTATAAAGACGGAAGTTTGTTCCTCATATGTGATGTAGTATAGGATTAAGATAAATGTAAATGTTTTGACACACGGAATTATTTAAACCACTAGTAGAAATGGTATAATGGTATAATGTTTTAATTTCATTTGAAAATACGGTGAATTAACTAGTCATGCGGTTACATTTATTCTAAGTAGAGTAGTAAGGCGTTAAAAACATGGATCATCCTTTATTATATATAAAAAAAAATTTATATCATTTGTATTCTATTTAGTCTTTACATTTTATTATCTGTCATTAGATTTGATTTTATAGATTTAAAGTGTTTAGAAGTTTTCACGTTTTTTTTATACACAAAAGTGTTTAAATATTGGGATTTTATTCATTTTGTACAAGAACTTCTAACATTAGAGTTTTGTTTTCATTTTATTCTCTACTTTAGTCTAATTACTATATCTAATAACACATTTTAAATGGTAAAGTTAGTAATATCAATATTTCACACGGTGATAATATGGTTGATCGCAGTCAACATTAGAAATTATCCACTTTAACAATCAAGCAAATGTATTAAAAAAAAACTTTAGAAATTGTTGAAATTTGATTTATATATATATATATATATTTCGTCTTGTTTCTTCTATTGGATCTACATGAACTGTACTGTAGTTCCGTTGGGTCTCCTTGCTAAATAGTTTATTGTACTGTTATTAATCAGAGTTTTGATATTTTGTTAAAATGCGATCAATGTGTATAGAATGAAATATAATATATCCTAAAGAATTATGTGATATAAGTTGTTTCTTAGAATAAAAATATAAAATGTAGAGAAGGATTTAGAGATGGGGTAAAATAACAGATGTGGTAATAAAAATAACAGGTGTGGTAGACAGTACAAGAAATAATATAGTTAAAAAGGTAAAAAAAAAAGAAAAGAAGAAGAAGAGAAAATAGTGCGGCGATGGGTGACGGAAAATTGAAGACTGAAGGGGAAGGGAAAAGCGGGACCTACCTGACCGCGCCATAAAAGAGACGCATATTGTCTGGAATTAAGGAACCATTTTTATTTTCCATTTCTCCTTCTTTCAGTTTCTTCTTTTTCTTTTGCCAATTTTCATCATTTTACTGTTTTAGTTGCTTTTATGAAACAAAACCAAACGATTTCAATAACAGACTATAGGAAAATACGCAGGTTAAGTATTTTATTATAGGAAAAATCATTCAGCTATACTAACTATAGATCATGACATAATTACACATACAAACTAATTTAATGTTTTTCTAATTACACGAACTATTAATTTTGCATAGTAACATGCACAATGTATCATGTGTCATATACGCAACTACACCAAGTACTATGACATATACGAAGTACTATAAATTATATGCGTAGCACCATAATCATTTTTACTATTTTAATTTAAAATAATAAGATCTGTTTTTACATATCGATATATATATAATATTTTATATATTTATATAATAAATATAATAATTGATCAAAATATTAACAAAAAATAAATTTTATTAAAAAAATTTGTGTATTATTTTAAAAATCATATAATAAATATGTTCTAAAATTTTTATAAAAATCATAGAAAATTCTATAATCCCATATATGATTCAAATTTACATGATACATATTTTGTTTGGGTCAACATATATGACACGTAACATTCTATTAACATGTGGAATTATTATATACTTGAAAAGAAAACAAAAACAAAAAAAAAAACAGAAAGAAAAAGGTTCTAAATTTAATTAAATTTGGAACCAAAAGAAAGTAAAAAAGTTTTCTACAGAAAGTAATTACACTTACTGATGAAAGAAAAGGGCGCACAGTATGATGATCATATGTAAAAAATGTCAAAGAGGTTTAGTCGTATCACTGTGTTTGACTGATCACTGTCTACTGATTTATTTTTCTAATTTTAAAATTGTAAATTACAAATTAAGATATTCGCTGCTTTAAGCAGTCTGTAAATGATACTACTAGTTTAATAGTAACTGGCTAATCTAGGCTTTAAATAACTTCAGGTAATTAAAAAGACACTTAAATTAGCATTCGTGGTTTGGCGTGTTGTTAGCTCCTCTAGCCTCAGCCTCTTGTAGTAGAGTTAAATTATTCTCTTCAAACTTTTATATACATAATGACTAATCTGATTAATTTTATGTTCATTTAGTTAAGAATATTGTGTTCACCATTATAACTTCACTATAAATTACTAGTTAATTTGACTGTTTTTATTCATGAAACAAAATATTGACCGCGATTTTTTTTGGCAACAACGTCATTTTTAGCTTTCACATATTGCATCTAACTACTGTATCCATCAAGTGGAAATTTGATTGATTACATAAATTTACCATTGAGTATACATTAACATTGTATAAAAATTGATTTACATTGTACAAAACTTTATTTACATTTATACCTAAACAGTTTATATATATAATATATAAATTTGGTTCGTATAATAAATGAAGATAAGACATGCTAACAAATAAACACTACCACAAAGGGATTGTGAGAGAATGTGTTTTGTTAACAAGACATACTTTGATTGCTTGATGTGTTAAAATGATTATGTCAGAGACGGAACGATCATAGGCTCTATTTATCTTTTTAACATCCTTTATTTATTTATTTTTGGTGTCCAATAATGTCAAATTTAAATGCAAGAATTTTTGTAACTGGAATCATCCTTAAGTACATTGAATGGTAGTCTCTTAAATTAATAATAAAGTAGAGAGACTTGAACAAATATCTTGTTACACTTTTTTTTTTTTTTTTAATTTTGTTACGTAACTTATAGGCACGGCTTCAAGAATCAAGAGCATAACTTTTTAAGTAGACCAGATCTTATAATCAAGTATCACTTTATCTGTTTAATGATTAAACTTTTAGAGTAGAAACTTGCTCCTCCTAGTTAAAATAAAAAAGCCTTGGATAACTTCAAAATGTATGTTAATACTCTTGAGTTTAATCCAAAATTCAGAATCTCACAACCATAATTGCGCCCCTTTTTTTTGTTTTTTTGAGTCGTTTGGGAACATTATTGCAGTATATTTACTCATCAACACTCATTTATTTACTACACTTCGAACCTAAAGAGATCAAAAACGTAAAACCGATTTTCTAAAGAACTTTAGTCATTAAGAAAAACGGAAAAACAATTAGTAGTAAATATGAAATCCAAAATGAAAAAGAGTAAAAGATAAACAAAATGGGTTCCTATATTGTCATTTCATAAAACAGTAGGGACAACATCGTAAATGATCGCCGTATTATTATTATTATTACATTAAAAAAAAAAAAACGCACCACTTTTCTTTTTCGCTGATGCACAGCTTGTCGGTTTGCGTGCAAATCCTCTGTTTCACAATTTCTCTCTCTTCTCTTCTCTTCCCTCTTTTATTCCTTCTCTCTCTGTCTCTCGCTGATCAGAGCGGACACACATCACTTACTCACTCTCTCTCTCCGTCTCTTGTTCACTTTCTCAGATGAACCACTCTTTCTTCCTTTTTTCAAATTTATGTTCCCTTTAGTATTCATTCTTCAGAGTCTTGTGATAAAACTTTTCAGCTTCAATTGTTACCAAGTTGTGTTCTTCATTGTTCTGTGTCCTGAATTGTGATAATGCTTCCATCAATTGTTGTCTCTCTTCTTTGAGATAATTCACGTCACTTTCTTGGGAAACTTTGGATCTTCTCTTTTCCCAGACTCTGTTTTCCTTGTGTGTTTTTGGTGTTATCCTGTTTTCATTGAAGAAGAATCTTTAAAATTCTCAGATCTTCTGAATCTCTGTTTTTTTTTTTAAACTCTTTCATAGCTTCCTTTTTTTCTTTTCAAAATTCTCGTCTCCACATGTCGTTGGTCTTTCGCTACAAGCCACGACCATAGAATCTTCTTTGTCTGAAAAACACCAAAAGAATTACAATTTACGTTTCTCTTAAGAAACGACGGACTTTTCGAAGATAATAAACATTAATTAAAGAAATCAAAAAGAAGAAAGAAGAAGAAGAAGAAGAAGAAGAAGTAAAGTTTGAGACTTTAGAGGTTTTTTTTTGAGGGTCGATAAAAAAATGGAGATGGCGGTGGCTAACCACAACCACCGAGAGAGAAGCAGTGACAGTATGAATAGACATTTAGACAGTAGCGGTAAGTACGTTAGGTACACGGCTGAGCAAGTGGAAGCACTTGAGCGTGTCTACGCTGAGTGTCCTAAGCCTAGCTCCCTCCGGCGACAACAATTGATCCGTGAGTGTTCCATTTTGGCCAATATCGAGCCCAAACAGATCAAAGTCTGGTTTCAGAACCGCAGGTATTCATTCTCTTTAATTGCTTCTCTTTACTGAGTTTGGAATTTAAGGATATGGAATTTGATTGTATTGGATTTAAAATCTGATATATTCAACGGAATTGAATAACCACTTCTGTTAAAGTTTGGTCCTTGATTCAGCTCTCCGACATAATTCTCTGTTTTTACTAAATGGCTCCTCTGAATCTGTCTGGTAGATTTGATGTAATTTTGGTTTTCCAATGATCATTTGTCTCCCTTCTAGCTTGATAACTGTTCTTTTGACTATATCGTTTATTAACTGATGTCTAAATCTGGGCAGTTTTGCTGATTGGTTTTGTTGTGCTGTTTAGATGTCGAGATAAGCAGAGGAAAGAGGCATCGAGGCTCCAAAGCGTGAACCGGAAGCTTTCTGCTATGAATAAACTGTTGATGGAGGAGAATGATAGGTTGCAGAAGCAGGTTTCTCAGCTTGTCTGTGAAAATGGATATATGAAGCAGCAGCTTACAACTGTTGTATGTATCTTCAAAATTTCAAATGTGTTCTTTACTCCTATCAATTCATTAGGTAGCCTGACTTATAAAGTTATTGACTTGTGTTGTAACTTCAGGTGACCGATGCAAGCTGTGAATCTGTGGTCACCACTCCTCAGCATTCGCTTAGAGATGCGAATAGTCCTGCTGGGTAAAGTTTCATTTTTGGTTTTTTTTTTTTTAGTGAGTTTTCTAATCCTTTTTCTTGGTCTAATTATTACTTGGGTTTTGTTCTTAGATTGCTCTCAATCGCAGAGGAGACTTTGGCAGAGTTCCTATCCAAGGCTACAGGAACTGCTGTTGATTGGGTTCAGATGCCTGGGATGAAGGTTATACGCATTTTCTATCATTACTAATCTGTTTTTTTCTTTTTTTTTCTGTTGATGTCTGTGTGGCTATATTGTACAATATTGAAATGTGAAATCTGATGTTGTGTGTTTTAGCCTGGTCCGGATTCGGTTGGCATATTTGCTATTTCGCAAAGATGCAGTGGAGTGGCAGCTCGAGCCTGTGGTCTTGTTAGTTTAGAACCTATGAAGGTAAGAAAGTGTCACGCTTTTCAACGCTATAGAATCAGAGTCATAATGTTTCATTTTCAACCATTTTCTGTTATATTGTTTTCTTGCAGATTGCAGAGATCCTCAAAGATCGGCCGTCTTGGTTCCGTGACTGTAGGAGCCTTGAAGTTTTCACTATGTTCCCGGCCGGTAATGGCGGTACAATCGAGCTCGTGTATATGCAGGTGAATCTCTTCTCTTTTGGTTTACTTTTTTTATTTTTTTCATTCTTAATCTCGAACTCTTGAAGATAATGTTGAGAAATGACTTTTGGTCAGACATATGCACCTACAACTTTGGCTCCTGCCCGCGATTTCTGGACGCTGAGATACACAACGAGCCTTGACAATGGTAGTTTTGTGGTATGCAACTCTTATAATCTCTGTCTAGTGTTTAGTTGTTTTACATAAAAACTGCGTGCTATTGATGTTTTTCTGTGTGCCTTATAAAGGTTTGTGAGAGGTCACTTTCTGGCTCTGGAGCTGGTCCTAATGCTGCTTCAGCTTCTCAGTTTGTGAGAGCAGAAATGCTTTCTAGTGGCTATTTAATAAGACCTTGTGACGGTGGTGGTTCAATTATTCACATTGTCGATCACCTTAATCTTGAGGTAATTCAATCTACACAAAGAACATTTTCTGTGTTGCTTCCTTGAATTTGTAAATGAAATGATTATTAATCTCTGTTCTTGCATTGTAGGCTTGGAGTGTTCCGGATGTGCTTCGACCCCTTTATGAGTCATCCAAAGTCGTCGCACAAAAAATGACCATTTCCGTGAGTGTATTATAAGATAACCTTTAGATATGAATGATTCATATGCATATCTAATGGTTGGGGTTGGGTTCATGTTTTAGGCATTGCGGTATATAAGGCAATTAGCGCAGGAGTCTAATGGTGAAGTAGTGTATGGATTAGGAAGGCAGCCTGCTGTTCTTAGAACCTTTAGCCAAAGATTAAGCAGGTAACTCGATATTAAGCTAAAATCTAATAATTATTTGCTCTATTTTACTTTTTGACATAATATCTGTTCTTGTTTTTCTTGCAGGGGTTTTAATGATGCGGTTAACGGGTTTGGTGACGATGGGTGGTCTACAATGCATTGTGATGGCGCGGAAGATATTATCGTTGCTATTAACTCTACAAAGCATTTGAATAATATTTCTAATTCTCTTTCGTTCCTTGGAGGTGTTCTTTGTGCCAAGGCTTCAATGCTTCTCCAGGTAAGTTATTGTGCCTAGTTTTTTTACTTTGTGTCCTTTTGACCTTTCTTAGAGGCTGAATGTTCTTTGTTGTCTTTCGTAGAATGTTCCTCCTGCGGTTTTGATCCGGTTTCTTAGAGAGCATCGGTCAGAGTGGGCTGATTTCAATGTTGATGCATATTCTGCTGCTACACTTAAAGCGGGTGCCTTTGCTTATCCGGGAATGAGGCCTACAAGGTTCACCGGGAGCCAAATTATAATGCCTCTAGGGCATACGATCGAACACGAAGAAGTAAGGCTTTAAAGTCTTACCGCATTGAGAAGAGATCGTTTTGTGTTCTATCTCTCTGAATTTATTTTGTGCTTTTATGCTCAGATGCTTGAAGTGGTTAGATTAGAAGGGCATTCTCTTGCACAAGAAGATGCATTTATGTCCCGAGATGTCCATCTTCTTCAGGTATATCATTTCTTTCTAACCAATGAATCTTGAAATATTTCCCATTTCATAGCTAAATACGTAAATTAACCTTAATGATGTATCACAGATTTGTACCGGGATTGATGAGAATGCGGTTGGAGCTTGTTCCGAGCTGATATTTGCACCGATTAATGAAATGTTCCCGGATGATGCTCCACTTGTTCCTTCTGGATTTCGAGTCATACCCGTCGATGCTAAAACGGTATTCGTCTTTTCGCCGTCACTGATTTTTCTCTTACTTAGAGATGGGTTGTCACAAATCTCACATTTTCTTACTCATACAGGGAGATGCGCAAGATCTGTTAACCGCTAACCACCGTACATTAGACTTAACTTCTAGCCTCGAAGTCGGTCCATCACCAGAGAATGCTTCTGGAAACTCCTCTTCTTCTAGCTCGAGCTCGAGATGTATCCTCACAATCGCGTTTCAGTTCCCTTTTGAGAACAACTTGCAAGAAAATGTTGCTGGTATGGCTTGCCAGTACGTGCGGAGCGTGATTTCATCAGTTCAACGTGTTGCAATGGCGATCTCACCGTCTGGGATAAGCCCGAGTCTGGGCTCTAAATTGTCTCCGGGATCTCCTGAAGCTGTTACTCTTGCCCAGTGGATCTCCCAAAGTTACACGTGGGTTTTAATGTTTACTTATGATTCTTTCTTATAAACCCTGAGCTTATAGATGATGTCTTACGTCGATATGTTTGTTTTTCCAGTCACCACTTAGGCTCGGAGTTGCTGACGATTGACTCACTTGGAAGCAACGACTCTGTATTAAAACTTCTATGGGATCACCAAGACGCCATCTTGTGTTGCTCTTTAAAGGTGCGTCTCCTAAACCAAACAAAACCGGTTCTGCTGTCTTAGATAGGGTTTCAGTTTGGGTTTTAAAGCATTTAAACCGAACCAAACAAACCGAATCGGTTAGATTCAGTATTACTTTAATGTGGTCTGGTGATGTTGCAGCCGCAGCCAGTGTTCATGTTTGCAAACCAAGCTGGTCTAGACATGCTAGAGACAACACTTGTAGCCTTACAAGACATAACACTCGAAAAGATCTTCGATGAGTCTGGTCGAAAGGCTCTTTGCTCCGACTTCGCCAAGCTAATGCAACAGGTAAATACTAATAAATACAGGAAAAAACCTATCCGCAGATAATGTTTTCGACTCATCGTCTGAGAATATGGTCACGTCTCTACAGGGATTTGCGTGCTTGCCATCAGGAATCTGTGTTTCAACGATGGGAAGACATGTGAGCTATGAACAAGCTGTTGCTTGGAAAGTGTTTGCTGCATCTGAAGACAACAACAACACTTTGCATTGTCTTGCCTTCTCCTTTGTAAACTGGTCTTTTGTGTGATTCGTTTGGTAGAAGGGAAGACTAATTATAATTACGTTAGACAACTCTCAAATTTTTGGATGGTGTTTTAGGTCTCTCCTTTTTGATGTTTAAATATTATGATTAAATGTTCCTCAACTTTTTTCAATTACGTGTTTGGTTTTAGTGAGTGAGGAAAAGAAGAAAGCAGTCGAGTCATATTTTAGTAGCAGCATATTCTAATTTAATATTTAAGAATTGTAGTTTCCATACATTATTAAGGAGCTTTTAGTTTTACTTTATCACCAGAATTAAAGTACGGAAAAAACATTCATATCACCAGAATCGGAAAATGGAGTTAAACTAAGGTTATTACAACATTTTCTATTTTGCATTTGACAGTTTCACATCCCTTGTTATATAACTATTTCAAAAGAAAAAAAAAAGAAAGAAAAAACAAAGAATCAACGAGAATCACAGATGAAAGTAGGAAGGAAAAATCACAGCCAAACAAAATTTTTTTGATCGGCCGTTAACTGGAAAGAGATCTTCAGAATTTCATGCATCTAGCCGGCAAACCTGTCTGATGATCGACGGCGACAATCTCAGTGACATTGTTGCAAGGAAGAACATCTTGACCAAGCTTAGCTCCTGCAGATTTAAGACCTTTAAGAGAAACCGGAATGTTAAAGAGATTGAGTGATGGAAGCTTAGAAAGCGGAGGAAGTTTCTGGTTAGGCAAGAAGTTTCTGAAATCATCCATAAGCAAAGGAACTTCAAAATCGGTTTTGTTGTGTTTAACCACATTGTCTTTAGCTGCAATGTGAGCTCCTGGTTCCATGTGGTTGGTTGAGAAGCTTGCTTGGTTAGGGAAGTTTGGGTAGAGACTAACGTATCCTCTAAGGTACATCATATCGATTAAGAATTTCTTCCAAGAAGCTTGCCAACCGTTGGTTCTTGATTTCGGAATCTGAACCGGATTAGCTTTCGCGTTCTCGGTGAATCTCATGTTCATGTAGACATAGAACTCTCTCCATTGCTTTGGTAAGAAAACAGCTCCCCAACTGCATGGTAATTGGTGAAGGTAAGGTGTGTGAGGATGGATTTGTTTGAAGAAATCTGTTGGGTTCCATTTAGGTCTTTCTTTAACAACTTCGACGATTTTCGGTGTGTAAAGAGAGATCGAGGAGAGTTCAGGGAAAGAGACTTGAGGGTCGTAGTGGTAAGCGAGTAGAGCGTATTTGATCCAGAGGAAGTAGTAAGGAGAGACTTCGATGTCGTCTTCAAGTAAGAGACCAAAGTCATCATCAGAAGCTGGATACCAACTCTCGCTCACAGCTCGGATTAAGCCTCCTTGGATGATTCTTCTTCTTAGTGTTTTTGGTCCGTGAGGCCAATCGAATGTGCTCACTACTTTGATAGTCTCTTCATCCACTTTGCTATCCATGTTGAAGCTGATGGATATTTCGTCCCCGAGGTAGTATGCATTGCTCAAAGACCTAAGCAATCTTAATAAAGATTGAGCTCTGTTTTGAGTGATGATGTTCACTGAGACTCTCATCTTATTCCAGTCTGCAATCAAAACAGTTTTTTTTTGTCAATTCGGGTAAAGCAAAAAGCCAAATCAAAGACAAGAAGGGTAAAGCTTCTTACTTGGCAATGCTGTTGATCTTAGATCAGCCATCCATAGAACCTTGGAGATTGAAGCTCTCGGGAGAAGAACAAGCGCGGTACCATTAGTATTTGTCTCGGTAGCCATTTTCAAAGCTTTCTTGACATTAGGATCAGCATCAGCTACCGTAATCACAACACTTGGGTTATGAATCTTAATAAGCCCTTTCATACTGGAATACACAGCTTGAAATACAGGCACCTCTGAGTTTGACACACCTAAGATAGCTCCAACTTCCAAATCAAAAATCTTGAATCTCCTCTCCTTGCAAACCACCTTAGGCCAATTCAAAGCCGAGGCCGCATCCTCGCAAGGACAGAATTTGCCACCGGATAGCGCGATATAAGCCTTTTTACCAGCAGTAGTTCTGAACTTTTGAAGCAAAGGAGCAAGTGCTTTGACTTCATCGATTGAATGCGCGTAAAACAGAGCATCGATCTTCTGAGGATACATTGCAGCCCATTGAGTAATGTAACCAGTCGAAAGAGCTTTCCACCATTGGTTGTCTCTAACTTCAACAATGTTTTTGAAGATCACTGTGGTCTCAGACACATAAGCTAGCCTGTGTTCACTATCTCCCCATGTCTCCTTGTCATTTAGATCCACTGGGAGAACAAACGAACCTGCATTTCTGTATTTCTGAAGCTGATAGCTACAAATAACACATAACACATATGAAACCCCAATTATTATTACTTCATAACACAAAAAAAAATATTATGAAACAAAACAATGCCTAAACACGTGATTCAATTACTCTCACGAAAATCATCATCCTACCTACGAGACGTTACTGCAATGATTATGTATATCAATGCGATAGATCGTATGAGACTAACCTACGTTTACAATATTATAATAATATAAATTCAGTTGAACACGATTTTTAAAAAGTAAGTTTGTTTTTCTATGATTAAGCGATGTAATAGACGGAAAAAAAAAAAAACTTATTAATTAAGTTTCGTGTAAGACAAGCAATTCAATACTGCCTTATTGTACCTCAGGTGAAGATCTTCGCCAGTGGAGAATGTGAATGGTGTCTCGATGAAGAGAGCTTTCACGAGCTCTGCTGATAAGAACCACGAGCTTGATAAGAAATCAACCTGAAGGATTCGATCTAAGGTGATGTCATAAGCTGGATCAGGTAAATAAAGCCCCGCTTCTTTGGATCTAAACTTCCTGTAGCTCGGAAACGTGAAATCCTTCTGCCGGAAAGGCAAAATCCTTCCGATACTTCCCAATACTGAGTTCTCGTATTTCTCTGTTCCGGCGACGTGAGCGAGCATCTGAAGCATTTTCTTCCCAGGTATCATATCATCGTCGAGTATGTAAACCAGATCCGCTTCCGTTTGAAGCGCGATCTGGAATCTTCCATAGTATTTGAAGTCGTAGTTTGAGCTGGTGAACGTGATTCGAGAATCGTTGTAGCTTCCGGCGATTCGCCGGAGAGATGGTTCGTTAGGACTTCCGAAGGCCAAAACCCAGACATGGTGAAACGGCAGCGTCTGGTGGAGAAGCGAATCGAGCTGAGCGCAAAGCGTTTTCCTCTTGAAGTGGTTTAGTATTACTGTTATTTTGGGCTTATTAGGCCCATTTAAAGCCCATTTGGACTTCATCGTCATCAACTCCTCTAAAGTCTCAGACCCAAGATTCGTCCTCTGGAACCCGAGAACGTCGTCGTATAGCTCCCTCTTCATCTTGATCATTTGCTGATCGTTCGATTTTTTCTGCGAGAAATCTATCTTCTCGTACTCGCAAACCTCCGTCGGAGAAACCATCGCCGGAAAATTCTCCTCCGATTTGAGAAAGGAGACAGAGTCTTGGTAGTGACTGACGACGTGAGGGGTAACAATGTAACTACGCATATTATGGGCCCATTTGGTGGCCCATGTGAAGTCTGGCTTGGATCGTAAGTCAATGGCTGGACTCATGTAGTAGAGTAGTCCGGTGGCGTAGACAGCAAATGCGAACTGAAGACACGTCAGCGCCGTCACGAACTTGGCGGAGTTAAGTTTCCGGCTAGGTTTTGGTTTTCCAGCGGAATATTCACCGAAGATGCTCTCTATATAATCGCCGCTTCTCACCGCCGGTGGCCGTATGTAACCCATTCTCTGATCAGAATCCAAAACGTTATTATGAGTAGGAGAGGAAAGAAAGAAAGAAAGAAAGAAAAAAAAGAGAAATAAGAATGTAGAAGTTGGTCGTTTATTTCGCTCTCTAAATTGTTTAGAGCAATGTATATATATATATATATATATATATATATAGCAACAAGGCATAAACATATGTGTATATATAAAGTGAGATTTGTGGGTGGAGAAGCATTACATAAGGAGACTATCACATGGGGTAAACGTTCATTAAGAATAAAGTAAAGTGTTAATAAAAAACAAGAATTAGATTTTATTGGGTTATTGTGTAAAAAAGTTTACGCTATACCGTTAGATTTTATAACTTGTTAAATTTGTTTTATCATTCAAAAAAAATACTTGATTATATATAGAGAGATAATTAGGACAATACTCAACGGGAAAAGCCGGGTTCATTGGCGTATAAAAGGGATATATAATATACACTTGGATTTAACACTTCCATATGCCATGTTTTCTTTCGCAATACAATATTGTGTGTGTATAGTATATACATAGATAATTTATATACATTTGAATCGCATATTTCTATTGGGGAAATAAAAGGATGTTCAGATGAAAGAACAATCTAGTTTTTATTTTATCTAATTCAGTATTTCTCTTTTCTCAATATTAAAGAGTAGTTAGCAACTTAGCATCAACTAAAATTAATATAAAACAAACAAATTTAATGTACTCTCGTTGTGGAAAAAAATTTCATCTAGTATATTCATTTATATTAGTATATGACCATTTCAAGATTTTGCAGCCTAATCGAGAAGGAGTTACATAAAGTATGTTACCTTTGTGTACATGATTGATCCTATTGTGAGAATCAAGCCTTTTCTTCGTCAATAATCGATCTACTTACGATATTTTATATTATAGTATAGATTCTCCTTGAATAATGAACAATTAAAGTAGAAAGAGTAAGAATCCAAAGAAAGAAATATTTGAGTAGAGAATGAGTTATTGAATTTTGTAGTACTAAAAAGCATTTTATAACAAATGTTTTGGACAAGCTACGGTTTGACTTTGCAATTTGCACGTAGATACGTAGTTGAAATTTGCAGCAACTTGCCACCTTTTTCTTTGTTATGTTAGTGTTCTAAATTTTGATGGAATTTAGCCGAACATCTTACCAGAAATTTTTCATTTGTGACCCATCTATGTAAAATAAATAATTACAAGAAAACAAAGTGTAGAAAATGTAGGTAATGATTTTCTTTAAAGCCGTGGAGTATTAAGTTCATGTCCGTATATTTTAGATTGAGATCCTAGTTATTTTTTATTAAATTAATATTCTTTCTTTCATGTGCAATCAAATTTAGATCTGGTAAAACCGAAATAGTTCTCCAACATACTGCTTAAAAAAAATTTTATAGTCTTAATTTATAGCTTTGCATTCTCAATTCTCTAAACCAGCTAAAACAATCAAAAAGAAAATCATCGACATTTTTCCTTTTTGATAAATCTCATCTAGATATTTAAACACTCTTTTTATATATAATGACTTTTCTGACACCCATTTATTTTCGTGTTGGTGCCTCTGACCCATTACCATCAATTGATCGCTCAGTTTTCTTTGATCCTGAGTTACTCATGAGTGGTTGTTTCACTTAAGATTATTGGTTTGTAATGCAAGAAGATCAAATTCTGAAAATAAAATAACATACGACAGTTTCATCCTTTCGATACATTCAACCAAAACTTCAGAACAGTCACAAATTTTGAATTTTGGCTTGATTATATTTATACCCTTGAGTATATCATATCCAGTTTTCAAGATAATTTCTATCATAAGCATTTCGAACCAAGTTTATGTAAAGTGATTATGTTTTCTTTGGATTGCATAAAAATTTTAGTATCTTTTTTCTTCAACCAGGGCAAACAAATAGTACTAGTCTCTTAAAAAAAAAAAAATACTAGTCTCTCAAATTTATTAATTGTTATTTTTGTTACTACTATTAATAGCAATAATTATTTGTTACTTAAGTTACGAGTTCTGAGGTCGGTCACGCATGTGTAACCTTAATTAAGAATATGCAGTTATCCTTAATCACCCTATTGAATACGGTGAACATGGTTGCTACCTTTTTCTTTGACGTCGATTGCTTCTTTTGACTATTTTAAGCTACATTTATATATACACATATCAATGTACGTATATACGATAGGTCGATAGCATACGAGTCTACGTTTATATACCTAGTCTTCGTGTATAAATTAATTTTTTTTTTTGGTATAAAGGTGTCTAGTATGTTCCTCATAAATATATATATTGGGTGTGGAAAGGATAATTTTAGGCAGCTGGTAAATTAGTTTGGAGACTAGCTAGACAAAAAAATGAAATCTAACGAAAATTGATATATGATGACCGGTCTCTCCAAAAATAGAAAATGTTGTAAATATATATATATATATATATTTCCTATAAGGAGTTGTAATTTGACTTCTTAAAACTAACGCTTTATCACGACCAAGCAGCTTCGTTGTTTCATTGTGCCTAATATATGTGGACCAAAAACAAAGTCAGGAACCCCGATCGAATGTATAGTGTAATATGACTTATAAGAACTTCACCAAACTTGAGAGTTTAGTAAATATATATAGGTCAACTTCTTTTGATAAAAAGTGTATTTGTCAACTTCATAGTGTCAAATACACCACTTTATAATATGTGTATAGACCCACGCATATATACATATGTCTGATTCAAAGTTGATGTGCAAGTGGATTGGTGATCAAATGCGCGTTTTGCTCTGAGTTTGATTCATCTAAAACGTTTTTTTTTTTTTTTTTTT
>VBRH01000168.1:151074-161593 GCA_014578085.1 Cardamine resedifolia | reverse complement strand
TTTTTTTTTTTTTGAACTAACACATTGGTAATGCAGAAACCGAGTTCTCGTTTAATGTCATCCTCGAAGACTTCGGTGAGATTTGATATTTTGTCGAAGACGAATTGGTTATAGAGACGATTAGCCGCAGGATTACTCAAGCTTCTATCATCTTGACATATTACTATTTCTTGCTGAACAATCAACGCTGTAAAAACGTAAAACAAGGGAACAAATTTCCCTGGAAAACATGAATTTCTCCTTCCCATCCCTGAAAAATTTCCGAGAAAACAATGTTGCAAATAATTGTCTTGAGATTGGGATGGATCAAGGAGACATTGGAAAATTGATCAATTTGTCTGATTGGAGATAGAAAGAGAGAATTAGGGTTTGTTTTTTTTTTCTTTTTCTTTTTGGGGAGAGAGATTGTAGTGTTTCTTGAGAGTCAAGAAATGGAGGAGAGGAAGACATGGCGAAATATGAGGAGGAGAGAGACGTAGAATTTGATTTGACCGTTGGACTTTCTTTACAAGCCTAAACTCGGGTCGTGGTAATAGACATTTTAGCAAGAGAGATAATGTTTACGATATCAATAATTATGTGTAAAATACCAAATTATTTTTCTGTATTGTTGTTATGTATTTACTATTTAGTTTTGTTTGAGTTTGTAAAGATCTTCATCAGATTTTTGTGATAGTGAAATCTGAATGTCATGTATGTGGTATTCAAATAACCCTATTTAGTAAAGCTTTCCATTGAGTAGATCGCAAGTTATAATAATTTAATAAAACTAGACTTCAATATATGTGGCAACATCTTAGCTTGTGTGACCACAGGAGTTTTATTCCATGACATTTCTGGTCATGACTGAAAAAAAAAGCTAAACGATTCTCTATATACTCAATGAGTTGTTAAAGATTCTTTTGCATGTGTTTTTCTTGCTGAGTCAATTTTTGGTGTTTTCCAGAAAACACTCATCGAAATTTTGTTTGGTCATCTGAGTCGACGATGGTGGTTTTGCTTGAACCTTGCCAGAGTTCCTATTTCTTATTTATCCTCGGCGTAGTCAGATTTTGCTTTTGTCATTGGGAGAAGATAGGGTCTTTCGAGAAGAAGCCTCATTAGAATTTTTTTTTGTTTTCCAAATCTTTGCATTCTCCTAAATAAAGTTCCAAATCTTGCTACTATTTGACTCTATTTTCAAAACTAGTTCCTAAAATTTTGTTGAGCCAAAGAAATATGATAATCTTCACAAATCATCGTCTCACAAGGAAATACGAAACCAATCCTCACAGCTTGGATTTAAAAGTGCAATAGTATTAGATACTATCTAATGAGTGATTAAACATTTTAAAACCAAAGTATTTAAGCTGATAAAACCCCGTGAACCAGCTAGCACCGGTATAAGTTTGGATTTCTAATCATTATACAATAAGGGTCACACAACTTAACGATTTTTATACATTATTTAATCTTATGAAATAATATAATAATCACACCAAGAAAATTGCATCTCGTATAAACAAAATTCATAACTGACATATTTCGGTTTAAGCATCGGTTTTTGATTGGTGGTCCGGTTTAGAAGGATCGTTAAATTATTATTTATTTCGCACTTTTTTGTGTGTCGTCTACGTTGAAAAATCAACAAAGAGCTATTTGGTGAGGAAACTGAAGTAACCAAAATTTTGGTATCGTCTTCTTCTCTGGTCACGAAACCCCCAAATCCCCAACTTTTCAGATAATTAGGGTTTTCGATTTCTCTGATGTGAAGTCACCAACAAGAATCTCTGAATTAGGGTTTTCAATTCGCATTACTCGTGAATTAAGCTGAAATCTGAGTTTGAATTGGAACTTCAGATTCCCATGTTGACCTCTCCTTGCTCTTCTTCGTCTCTCCTCTGCCATCGCCCTGCGCTCTCCATTTCGCGCTCCAAGTTTAGGGTTCCTTGTCGAACTGTCTTCTCTCCTCCTCTCACCCATATTTCCCCTTTAACTGCTCAACCTTCTAAGTCCGCTAAGCACGTATGCTTCTTTCTTTCTTTCTTTCCCTCTCTGTTTATCCAAGTCAAGATGAGGTTTTACTATAACAGAAAGCGTTGTGTTTTGCTCTGTGATGAAATTGTGGAATCTTGGAATGCAAATAGCTCTGTGAATTTTGTCTTCTTTTGCAAAAAGATGTTTCTTGGATTACCAATCATTTTAGAAATTTTGTTGTTTTTGCTAAATGTAAAGAATTTACTTCTTTATTGTAACAAGTTAATTTTATTGTAGCATATGATTCCATAGTTTATATCCAGTGGTGCTATTTTCTACAGAAATGGAAGATTTTGTGTTTTAGAAATGAGGATTCTGCTCCCGAGAATCCAGATCAGTTCGTGCCTGAGGAAATAGTTAAGCCAGATCCAGATTATCAACGTACAGATAAAAAAGATTGGAAGACAACTCTTCAAAAGGTTAGGATCCCTTCAAGAACTACTTTTTGTCTCTGTTTTAGTCTGACAAAACAATTTAGATATTAGTGTCTACACTTAGAGGTTAGGACTGCAGCAGAATCTCATCTATGGCAGTAAACTGTTCTGTATAATATGTCCATCATCTACTGTTTTTTTCTTATCAAAATAATTTGAGGTTTCTTATGATCTGGAAATGTGCCATACCAATTTATGGTATTCTTTAGCTCTCATTTTACTGAGTGTGATGGGAAACTGCAGATAAGGTAACTTTGAAAAAGCTTAATGATCTTGTGTTCGAAGCATTACATTAGGTTCAAAAAGCACTTTGTTTCGTTGTCTTTCAGGCTGCAGATGCAGTTTTGAAGGCCATTGGTACTCGTTGGAAGGTACCATGGACTGCCGAAACCATTGTGCAGGTACTTCTATTTAAATGTTACTCAACCGCTTTTGTATTGCCATATCAAATTGATACTTTTAGACAAGAATGTTTATGAAATCTATCTAGAACGTTTACTGGATGATTTGATTAGTGTGTATGTGAATAAGTGGAGTGCTATGGATATTGAGTCTGCGACTCTGCGTAAGACTAAGTTATTGAAAGTAGAGATATTTGAACCTGGGATAATATTCTCCACTTAGAAACTATGGACTACTCATCTTTGCCTCTTTAGCTTGTATTAATGAGATTTAGGTTGTTGAAACGAGGTAACTTTGAGCTAATAGTATTATAGATGCCTTGGTCCATGAAAAAGATGCAAAACAAACGGTAATTAGAAATGAGCTATATACCAAAAGCTTTCAGTTACACCCAGATTATTTCCTTGGCTTAATCTTGTGTGTTTATCTGCCGTGCCCCTAAAATAAACATTTTCAGGTAATGCTTTTATGGGTAGCCGCCTTCTGGTTCATTGGATCATGGATGATCCCATTCATGGCTCATATATCAGGTTTCCACAAAGACTCCCTCACATTTAGAGGCCAAGCTTTGTTCAGTCTGATAACTGATGTAACAGAAGGCCTAGCTGGGATTGCTATCCTCCACCGTTGCCTCTCCATGTTCCGTCCCCTTGCAAGAGATTGGTTCCGCTTTACCCTCAAAGGAAACTGGCAACTAGATGTTATCATCGGATGTTTCATGTTCCCTTTCGTTAACCGTCTCTCCCAATTAAATCTAAACCTCTTGCCACTCCCACCAACCTCAAGTCCGGTCTCACTCTCAAGTGTTGAGCAGTCAATAATGGCCAGAGATCCTGTGGCAATGGCGCTGTATGCGGTTGTGGTATCGATTTGTGCACCAGTTTGGGAAGAGATAGTGTTCAGAGGGTTCTTGTTACCGTCTTTGACTAGGTACATGCCCGTTTGGTGTGCTATTCTTGTGAGCTCGGTTGCGTTTGCTCTGGCGCATTTCAATGTGCAGAGGATGTTGCCATTGGTGTTTCTTGGAGTAGTTTTGGGTTTGATATTCGCAAGGTCAAGGAATTTGTTACCTTCGATGCTGTTGCATAGCTTGTGGAATGGCTTTGTATTCTTGGAGTTGATGCGATAATGATGATTGATGACGATGACTATCTTTTGTAATTGTAGGTGTATTGTTTCATATTCTTGTTGTAATTGATTCAAGTTGTGATTTTTAGTTTTTTTTAAAAAAGAAATACTAAATGGACAGTTCAATTGTATAAAGATAAAAAGAAAATTTTCAAAAGGAAAATGAAGTGAGCTAAATTGTTACCAAAAACATAGAAATGAAGATATACCACTGAAAAATGAGAAATCGCTACTTTATCATGTTTTGTGATATATGGCAGCTAACTTCAGTTTTGGCCCTTTTCTGATAATTTGTTGTCTAAACTTTTTCTCTATGAATTACCATAATTAAATTTTAGAGAAAAATATAATTTTTAATTTAGCTAAACTATAAAACTCAGAAGATGCCATAAAAATAATCTGATATTTTGTCTTTAACAGTAATATTCTTATTAAGCAAAAGCAGATAGTTTGAGGCAGATTTAAAAATTTTGAAAATAATTTAACACTTCTAAATAAAAAAAAGATATACCTTACTAAATTATAAAATTACTAATTTATACTTTAGAAAGTTAAATGATTTGTTCAATTTCAAAGTAATACTTTGATTTCGTCTTTTAAATTTCTCTTTCAAGCTTTTCCGATCGATTGACTAAGCTTTCATCTCGATGGACATGGAGCAAATGATACGAAAACGACATTCACACACATACTATATATATATATATATATATATATAAAAGAATGTGCAGACAAGATGCGAATCAACTCATCGAGTGAAAAAAACAAACAAGAAGTGCATGTCTTTAAAGTCTTATTACTTTCTCAATTAAGGTGGTGATATGAATTATCTGGCCCTTGAGCTCAATTAAGGCCAACTAATATATCAAAAAAAAAATTAAGGCCAACTAATCCTTCTTCGACCTTTAAATCCGTTGCTAATACTAACAAGCAAAATCCTTTACTACAGTGTTAGCTTTTTACTATTTTAAATAATATTTTTTCCACTTATTGTTAATGGTTGAGATATTTAAATAACTTTTAGCCAGATTTTATTCCTCTTTTCTACATGCCACAGGAGAGAGTTTATACAAATATGTTCAGAAGCTTATATTATTTTTATAATCCCTTTGTATAATAACTTTTTGTTTCGTAATTACATAGAAGACTATACATATTTATTTCAATTACTTAGTAATCCGACCCATCGATTTCCTCAGGATCGATCATTCATTGGGAATATCTATCTATATACTTTTGTCAGCCGAAGCCATCCCCGTCAAATCAGACACATTTGGTCAACATATATTTCGGGGTCAAGGCCTCTGATACATGTGTAATAATATATCTATCATATATGTTGATTGGTTAGCTAGTTAAAATCCCCACTCACATATAAATAATATTACAAGTCGAATAAATAATCTATCAAGATTGTGGTACTTTCTTTCTCCAATCTCATAAAGTTACCCTAGATCGATATTTCTAGATAGTGACCAAAAATATATAAAATAAGTAACTGATTGTATTCGCATTTTGCATATGGCTGTTTTATAAAAATGTGGATTTGATAGGTTAGTTGGTCCATTAGAATCCGTAGAACACCAAACTTAAAATTTCATTATATCTATTACTATGGGGCTGATTGGAGGAAGACTTTTCGGATTTTAAAAACTTTTATTTTAATTTAAAATTTTAAAAGTTATGTTTTATCCGATCATACTTTAAACTTTTTAAAGTCTTAAAAATCTTTCTAAAAAATCTCTAAGTCTAACTTTTCACTTTTTTATTTTTACGTTCATTTTTTCTAAAGAGTATGTTTTTTAAAGTCAATGTTCCTAAATTGTCTACATTAATCTTTTAATTAAAATCTCTCTACAAACTCACATGTATTTTATAATATCAAATATTTAAATTAATTAATCATCATTTTTTTCTTTTCTTTTGAGATCCATTTCTTTTGTATTTTTTTCTTCTTAATAATCATTTTTAATATTCTTTTCATTTCTTAATTTTAAATTAGATATATTAAATATTAGAGCATTAAAAAATATGAAATAATCAAAATGCTAATTTTAGAATTTAACAAAAAAATCAGGATATAAGTTCAACAACATATAGATTACAAAATCTAGATGACTAATTTAAATTAGATTTTGTTGTAAAAAAGGTAAAATACTATTGATTAATGGTTTTTAGTAATCGATTGTATTAAACATATTTTATTAATTATTTACATCAATATATTTTAATAATTAATTAAAATCTAATACTATTTTAGTTAGCAATCAATTTATGTTATTAATGAAATCAGTTGAATATATATGTATATATATATATATATTATTTTTTTGTTTTAATATTTTGAATACAAAATATATTCTGCATATTAAATAAAATCTGAAACGAATTTCAAAAAATAAAAACCTTATAAATATAAAGTTAACATTTGCATTTTAAGACACTAAAACTTCACAACATATTTTCATCTAACTATTTTATCTTTGTAACTTGTAATACTTTACATGCACAATTTTGTGACATTTGTTAATAAGTAATTGTTAGATTATATCTAAAAACAAAACTAATTCTATTCAACTTGCTCTTGATGAAATTTTTGGTAAATAATTATTAATTTATAAGTTTTGTATTTTGTTTCCTAAATTTTTTGTTAATAATAAAATTTATTAATGAGTTTGCGTCATTACTTCGATTTTACATATGGTATAATAAATTTTATTTATTTTACAGTTTCTACAGTTTTGTTACCAATCAGATTTCCAAATATTTAAAGTCACATTTTCTACAGTTTTGTTACCAATCAGATTATTATTCATCAAAAGTTTTTACAGTTAAAGTCTCTACATCATAAGTTTCTACAGCCAAAAGTCTAAAGCGAAAGCCTGAAAGCCTAACAGTACTAACCAATAGGCACCTATATGTATCACCAACATCACCAAAACACGCTTGCTTCAATAACTCTCTCTTCTTACGAGATGACACCATTCTTAACAACTGGTTAAGAATCTTATAAACTTAAAAAGTCTCTCGTTGCAGTAATTTGTTTTTTATGTAATTGTGTATCTTAATTCGTTAAGTTATTTAAATACGATCAACTAGAACAAAGAAATTGAATGCTAAGAATTTGCTTTTCGACAAGATGTGATAGCCTCTTTGGCACTAGGCTGTTGAAACATTTAAATATTATATTACAATTGTTTTGAAGGAGGAAAAATTCAACAGAGATCAAGAAAATGAAAACTATAAAGATCAAGTCAAAATGTAAATTAAAATAAAGTGGACGAAAAAAATAAATAATAAAGTGGACGAAGAAGTCTTTGTGATTTAATTTATATATATATATATATACTCATATATATTGATGGGCTTGATTAATAATTTAATATCTAATAACTCTTATGTGTTTGTGTGTACCTAAAAAAAATTGTCATTCGCAACCAAACAAGGAAAAATAGAAAAGAATTTCAGTTGTGGTATAATATGAAGTGGTTAAATGCATGCTAACAAAAAAACATTTTGAAATGTTGTATATTGTATTCAAAGTAATTGGAACTACCTAACGCTTTTAAAAGTCTTTACAAAAAAAATAAAAAATTCTGTTATACTGCGAACTTAAAAATTAAAGAAAATTCTTTTCATTTTTAAGTTTCAACGTGGGGAAAACACACTCTCTTTTGTGCATGTTATTTGAACTTGTAACTTAGTGGTGGGGTCTCCATAATTAAAGACCAGTTTACAGGCCATAAGCATAACCAATTGATATAATTTAAATGTTCAAAACAAATTAAAGATTGTGTGGACTTGTTTCTAAGAAAAAGTATGAATGTTTATTTTCTTTTCAAAACTAAAACTTATGAAGTCCGTACATTTTCATAGATGCCCAAAATTATGCGGTTGATAGATAATACTCTATGATACACGACATAAATTATCCCATTGAAATAAGATTGAAGTTGTAAGACCATTTCTAATTGTTGTCTCTATTTTTTTTTCTCTAAAATAGAAAAGGAATTTGCTCTAGTGATTATCTCTATTTTGAAGTATATAATATTTTAATTTTATTAACCAATAAGATTTTTCTAAAAACTGAGGAACGAAGTATTGTTCTAAATTTGGAAAAATGCTATTTATTTCTTTATTTTTAGAGTAAGATATAGAATACCATTAAAGTAATTTTGTTCTAAATATAGAAAAATCTTTAAAAATATAAGACCATTTGAGATTATTAGAGAAACCCAATGAAACCAACTCCTTTACACCAGCTACTACTCTGACCTACCACAATTTTTATATTCGCTTTTAAGTTTGTTTCTTAAATTGTATAATTCCTGAAGAGTTACATCAATGTGTGTTGCTCGTCGTCAAACACATCCCAGATTTGTTTAAACTTCTTGTATTCATCTTTGTTTCTCCCTTGAGGAGAGATACCGTTTTCAGATTGGTCTACCGATTTTGATTGATGTTTTTAATTTATAGAATAACACGTTAGATGAAGAATAGAAAAATCTATGAAGCTCCGTTAGAAAGAAAAGAATACACAAATAATTGACAGGGTCCACTGATGGGTTAGTAACTTTCATAAATGTTTTAACGTTTGTCCTCTGATCCAAGATGGGCCACTTCGTTGTCCTTTTTGGTCTTTTTCTTTCCTTTTCTCACAGTCAGCTTTGCCCTTGTTCTCACATGATAATTACAATTTTACCCCGTCCATTCTCAATTATGGGCCCACAGGATGGCTTTTAAATGCGATCAAGAAGGCCCATGAAACTTTTTTTTTACTTGGTTTCCCTAAAACACCCTTTGATATTAGGACCTTGATAGGCTGATACAATCGTTGAACACGTAAATCTACAGTTGAGATAAGGGAGAGTCTCGACATTTAAGTAAAGAACAAATTATTGTCCCAGGAAGACTTAAAAGTCATGACAGCTAAGTTTTGATTAGATGAATCATGTGACTATTCAGTTAAGTTCGTTTATTTATTTTTCCAAAATGATACAGTACTATGTTCTGAAATATATATATATATATATATAAGTTATAGAATGAGTTATTTTATGTAATTTGACAGTGACTTTCTGTTTTAAAAAGATTGATGTTAAGGTTTTTTTTACATAAACTAAAAAACACAATGATTATTCTTGTAAAATACATTGTTTTTTTTACTAAAAATATTCTAATAATTATAAACCAATATTAATATACTAAATATAATTATTTTTAATAATTACATTTTGAAGTTTACAATTTATCAATAAAAACAAAAAAAAAATAGAAATTTAATCTTCTTAAAATAAAATAAAAGAGGTAGAACATCAATCTTTTTAAAATAGAGGGAGTATAATTTTGCAGAGTACCAAACTTTTAATTTTGTTTTCGGCATTGATGTTTTTCTTTTTGGCATCTGTCATTGGTGTTAATGACAAAAACATTATGGTTAGGCAATGATAAACTAAACAAAATAACTTAACATTACCAACTTAACGATTCAATTATTAAAATATTTTAATATTGTAAAGTGTATTTGAATTTCAAAATATTACCAATTCGTGTATTTAATTTCATATATCGTGGGTCATCTGACTTTCAATGTGTATTTCATATTTTCATGGAAAATCTCGGATTTTAGGAGGAAAAATATCTTACGATACCTACCATTTTCAATCATTTTTTCAATGTTTAGGCATACATATGATCCGTTGATTTCGAACAAATTAAGCAATTTAAATTTATCAAACTGACTAGTCTTTTCTGTGAGTTGAACATAGATTTTAAAATCAATAGTAACAACTAGTATATATATTTTTTAAAAAGACATACTTTTCATCCTAAAAATTAGATCCTAATTAATTGTTGACAAAGACCGGATCAAATGGGGTCGGTGAAAAAACTTGGTTATAGTTTAAACAAAAGAACTTGGTTATCGAAATCATTTTAAAATAAATCTTAACGATACAAACTGAAACAAACAAACAAAAACTTATCTTTATTATAAAACAAACCATAAAAATTGGGAATTCTAGGATTGTACACCATACATTTTGATAATTGTACTTTATTTAAGTTGTATATAATTTACAAAAAAGTTTTAGTTAAACCAGATTTAATCGAATGAAATAAAGAGATAACCCGATATCTGAGTAAGAGATGATTCGGATTGGGACCTCAAAGGGAGCAATTTGATTTAAAACAAAGTTAGGTGAAACATCTTAAATAGAAAAAAAGATACTGGTCGAGTTACAAACTTACAAAGGAACCCCAAAAAAGGCCAAAATACATTTAAAAAAAAATTAATCGCCTCTTTAATGGAAAAGAGAGAGAGAAGAAGGTGGCTTTAAAGCGAGACTCGTGGAGGCTCTACTGAAGCGATGCGTGGAACAAAGCTGACACAAAATGGCCACAACGTCTTCTTCGTCTTCTTCTTCTTCTTCTTCTTATAATTACAGATACATTCTCAATCTCTGATTCTAAACCCTAATTTTCACACGCTTCTTTAATCTCCCCCCCCCTCCCCAAAACAGGTACACGCTTTTTTTTTT
>VBRH01000168.1:35233-47038 GCA_014578085.1 Cardamine resedifolia | reverse complement strand
AAAAAAAAAAAAAAAAAAACATACCTTCTGGGACTTAATTCTATGTATTTCATCCTGCAGTTTTCTTGCCGCATCATCACTTTTCTGCTTTTGCCTCAATAGCTGAGCTTGTGCATCTTGTTTCTTCTTCAGAACAGAAACCTAAAGAAACAAAATACAATGCATTATGAAAAATATATGTGAAACACGAATATAACTGATAAATAAAAACGGGAATTACCTGTGTTTCAAGCGTGTTCAGTTTCTGAAGATACTCGTCCTTCAGTTTCTGGGCACCATCTCCTGGGACAGATGGTATGCTAGCAAGGTTCTGCCTCAAACCTTCAATTTCTCTCTGCACGCATATTTGACTTAATCAGATATAGGTCCATAAACTCCATTAAAATACAATATAAACCACAGAACACTGACCTGTAATGCTCTTTTCTCCTGTTCTAGTTCATGAACTTTTTTCTCATAATGTTGTTTGAGAACAGATGCACCACCACTTGAATAACGCTTCATTTCAGCCTTCATGAAAAGTTGAAGTTTATACGCATACTATCTTAAGGAAACAGATGAAGGACTAAAAGGAGCACACTCCAAAATAAGAATAGTACCTCCTTTTCTTCAAGTCTCTTATCCAATTCCTTTAGCTCCATATCCAATTTTTCTTGAAGTGAGCAATGTTCAAGTTCCTTTTCTTGAAATTCAATTTCATCTGCATACAAAGGTAAAGCTACTCAAACAGAGTTCTTATAGAGAAAATCAACTCATATATTAAACAAGGGAAAACAATTCAGCCTAACAATCTTCAAGTAGACAAATAAATTGTTTTTTTAGCATCTAAGGATTGTAAATAAAGAGTTCAGCTTCTTTCTACAAGACACGCAAAAAATGTAAAACAAGATTTGAAGTACCAACCCGTGACATCAAGCACTTTGTCTTCACAATCCGACGACTCATTAGATGAGGGAAACAAGACATTATTAGAACGAGGCCCATCGTCGTAGGAATCAATAGAATCCGAATATTGGCAGTTACTGGATTTCTTCAAGCTTTTGATATGCAACAGCTCTCCTTCTAGCTCTTGAATTTTTGAAACATACTTCTTCATCAAACCAACATCCTGGAAGATTAGAAAATTTAGCGAACAGGTTCACTTGGTCATAGACTTCAACTAAGGAATCATAAAAGACATCCCACCTCATTTTGGCAGGATTCAATCTCATCCAAGGATTTACCATTGCGAACAGATTCAATTGTCATAATAAGTTTGTCCTTTTCAACCTGAATGGATGAAAACAAAGTGTAAGTGCATAGTGCTAGATGCCATATGAGCTTGATCCATTAAAAAACAATGAGTACAAGAAAAACCTGAGCATCATAAGCACGCTTTGAGAAATGGTCACAAGCGACTCTCCGTTCTTGAAGCTCATTTTGTAGCTCACGATTACTTGCCTCAAGCAGTGATATCTTATGCTTGAGAATCTAACAGAGGTTATATTAGTTTAAGCATTAAAACATGCAAGTAGCAAATGTTAATGTTTGTCTTAGATCAGATTGAATACCTGGAGCTCATCAAAAGCACCACTATCACCCCTATAGAACAGGAGTTCTGTCTGCAGCTGCTCAATTTGGCTCCGCATTCTTTGCATTTGTTCGGTTGCTGGGTCTCGATTGATCTAAACATTGCAATAAATGACAACTAGGTAAGACTACAAAATGAATATATTGCTGAAGATTCATAGTTAAAAGCATAAACTAATATATACATACCACTGCTTTGTTTTGAATATTGCGGGCACGATTTGCATACTTGAGGGTATTTAATGTCTCCTCAGCATTTGTATCAGCTGGACTTACACAAGCTGCGTCATTCAGAGATCACAAATTACACAAAAACTTAATATTAATGGTTGAATAAAAAAATGAAATGTTTGAATAATCTAATAGATGAGAAAACCATACCAATCATCACAGTTTTGCTATTTCCACCAAGAGAATCCTAAATTACAGATTATTACCATTAGCATTTCTTATTCAAAACTATAAATATACAAGGACATATAGTTCAATTGACAATGTGCTTCTGTGAATAAAACAGAAACATAAAAAACCTTGATACCTGGAGCAAACGAGTTAACTTGCTGTCACGGTAAGGAACATGACCTCCTTCCTTTCTCTTTTTCTCATCTCCTAGTGCACTGATTACATTTCCAAGCGCTAGTAGACCTTTGTTGATGTGGATACCTGTGTAAAAATATGGAAAACAAAGCCCATAGTTTAGTCATAGTCTCTTTTAGAAAACCAAGAAGAAGAAGAAGAAGAATATAGAAAACCAAAGATAGGTATGAAATAACCTTCTTTCAAGCGCATCCCATCGGCTCCTGTTCGTTTTGCACGTTCTGACCCTGCTAGATCAACTAAATGAAGCTTTGCACATAATATATCTTCACCTACATCTTCTCCAGTTGTGAAAGGACCGCTGGAAATCTTCTTTTGTTCGAGAGTGATTGTGAAGATTGCATGGGACCGACTAAGAAACAAGAAACAAACATTAAATTAGCATACCTGTAGAAACTATATACTTTCTTTATATTGGTTTTGCAGTTCAGATCTAATACTGAAATTTTATCTTTATTCAGAAGTATTCATAACTCTACTACTGGATCAGCCACATTACTTCTAGCAAGTATTTAAGTAATTATAAAGAAAACAGAATGAATCCTAGTGAAACCATTTCAAATGATAAATTCACCTTGATTGGCTATTCATGTTTGTGCTGCCAGTAGCTCGAGACAAAGAACCTCGTGCTAGATACGAGCCCATCTCCTCTTTCGTCTTGACTTCTGCCTCAGTAACACCAGCTAAAGTTATTCCTCCACTGGCAGTCTCTCTGATTTGAATTGGAGCTCTTGAGAGGGCAATGTGCTTTGCCTGAACCCCACCGTCATTTTTAAGGAGGGCCAGCGAATTTGAGTCAAGCAAATCAAAAACTTCTTCCTTAAAAATCTGCATTTAAAGGTAAGTATTAGAACTGAACTACTACACAAATCAGATCTTAAATAACAAGCTCGGTAGATGCTCTTACCTCAATAAAAGACACCCGTATCAATAGTTCAGATGAATCTTTGGTTGTCTCCACTCTTCTAAATATGTCTTCCATCACTTTTGGTATAATGCCACCATTTGTTCCATCTCCACTATAATTAGTACCCATGGTGTATGTTTTACCTGAACCAGTCTTCAATAACAACAAACAAAAAAGCAATGAATTTGATGAATCAAACCAAAAACATCATGTAGCTCTTAAGAATTTGCAGAGTTGAGAGAATCTGAAATCAAACCTGGCCGTAAGCTAGAACTGTAGCATTATATCCTTTAAATAATGCATCCACAAGTGGAGCAACACAATGATCATAGATCTCCAAACACGGGTAGCCAGCATTTCCAAATACGAAATCGTATGTGAAAGTATGCGAACCTATGTGAACCTGTTCAATCCAGAATAAAATGCCAAGAAAATTAGCTCTCGTGCCTATAATTATCAAATTTACTAAGAAGATTCGTGAAGAAACTTTGAAAACTCGAAACACAAACTTTTCTCACATCTCCTTTCGGTAAAACCTAATAATTTATCATTTATGCATAAACTGATTCCTGAATATAATAAATATGCTCTATATGAAAATAAATCCCCAGAAACGGAAGAAATTAAAAGCAAAAAAGGGAAAAAAAAAACTCTTCTGATTGAATACCTGAGGCTCCTTGGGAGCAACGGTGATACAATCGGTGCATCCGTTGAGAAGCTCCGGCGTAATCAACGGACGGATATTGACGGCAACCCTAACGCACTCTGTGCTCTCCATCTCGAAGAAAAACCAGAAACCCTGGTTACAGATTTCAATCCAGAAACAAAACCACCTCCTACGACGGCAAAAAAACCCCAATCGACACCACGAAGAAGCAGATCCAATCCAGAAATGGAGGAGGAGCTGGGTAATTTTCGAGCAGAAAATTCTCAGGAAATGCGAAACATAGGGGGGCTTTTGAGATTTCAAATTTTTTGAAGAGAGAGAGAGAAAGAGAAGGGGACTTTTTTGTTTTGTTTTGAGAGGTCGATAATAAAAAAACAAGAAAGGCAAAACTTAAAAACTAATATGGAAATCAAACGAAGCTCCCCCCTCAGGTCCAAATTCAAATTTTCTTTGAGACCGTTACGCACGTGTCATGCACATGTGCACAGTAAATTTTAAAGGCCCATTAAGTTTATATTTCAGCCCATATTTTATATCTGGGGCCCATAATGAAAGTTGGTCTGAAGTGAGGGCGAAGAGGAGGAAGACGATGGTTACAGAGAGCTCAGAAATGGATGGTGCGACTCTGGTTTCAAATTGAATTTGTGGGGAGGGTTTAAAGGAAAAAAAGATGGAGAATAATGGTGGTTTGGAACAGACTTTGCAAGAAGGAAATATCATTAGACAGCTCAATGCCCTCATGGTAGCTCATCTCCGTCACCACAATCTCTCACAGGCACGTCTCAGTTATCATTCTTCATCTTACTCCAATTCAAATTTTGTATCTTTACATTGCATTCATCAATATAAGCTTGTTTGGATTGGGATTGCTGGGTCTAATCTATTTTTGGATTGTCTTTTTTTTTGGGGTTATAAGTGGGAAACTTTAAAATTCATTCACATACAGTTCGTTTGGATTTGACATCTAGCTGAAGCTTCTTTACTTCTGGAGATGAGTTATGTGTTATTTTGACATTTATATTTGAAGGATGATGGTTTAGAAGAGTAGCTAAGTGATCAAGTTTGGGTTTTTCATAACTGTCAAATGGTCAAAGTTTTGATTTTGAGATCGACATTTTAGGCGGCAAGTGCGGTTGCTTCAGCAACGATGACACCATTGAATGTTGAGGCTCCTCCAAATCGTCTTTTGGAGCTTGTTGCAAAGGTTATTGATTTTTCCTCTTTTCCACATTCTGAAGTATCTCAATGTTTTATGGTTTTTGAGAGATATTTGGTTCGGTTCTGATATGAGAACAGGGTCTTGCAGCGGAGAACAACGGGAAATTGAGAGGTGTTTCTTCATCAGTCATGCAACCCACTTCTTATGGATCAATCACTACTCCTCGAACAGCTTCTATCGACTTCAGGTGATGTCCCTTTTTTCCAATGACTAACTCAGTTTTATGTTTTCTTAAGAGATGAAATCAAAACTACTTATCATCTAAAGAATGTTTGGACTTTTTCCAACTAGTGTTACTCATGTGAAGGGCTCATCAAAGTCTCTCCCAAAGCATGAATCGAAGACGCTATCTGAGCACAAGGTATAAATATGCATAATTCATATTTCAGTAGATACGACTTGGTCTAGCCCTTAATAAGTTGATAGTGTTTTTTTCCAGGCTTTTCTATTTTAGCTGATAAGCTTATGAATTTTATAGAGCGTTGTTAGGTGTGCAAGATTTAGTCCTGATGGAATGTTTTTTGCAACTGGGGGAGCAGACACATCAATTAAGCTCTTTGAGGTAATAAACGTTCATTTTCATTGAACCTACCTTTTTTTTCTTAAGCATCATCAAGAATTGATAGTTTTGTGGATATTCCTTGTTGTTTCTATGAGGTACCAAAAGTAAAACAGATGCTTTCTGGAGATTCTCAAGCTCGACCATTAATACGGACATTTTATGATCATGCTGAAGTAAGCCTGTCCTTTTATTTCATTATTTGGCCACTTTCTTTTTGACCTTTTTGTATATCTTATTCTTGTGACAATCATTTGCAGCCTATAAATGATCTTGATTTCCACCCTCGGAGCACAATCCTAATATCCAGTGCCAAAGACAACTGTATAAAGTATCTATTTTTGTTTCCATTCTCTATACCTAAATGAATTCTCACAGTGATTACGAGAAAAAAAAAAACTGTTTTCACCTCATTTTTGTCTGTCTCTTCTTATGAATTTTATAGATTCTTCGACTTCTCCAAAACAACAGCTAAACGAGCATTCAAAGTTTTTCAGGTAGAGATCATGGTTGTTATCAGTTTCTGCTTAGCTACATGGTGAAAAACACTGCATGTCATCAACTCGTTAACACTAAATTCTGTAGGATACACATAACGTGCGCTCTGTATCTTTTCATCCGTCAGGAGAGTTTCTTCTTGCAGGTGATTGTCTATTGTAAAGAGCATCTTAGCCTTTTTCTCTTTGAATTCAAACAGTGATCCAAATGAGAATCTGTTCAATATAGTGTGAAACTTAAAACTTGGCCTTTGCAGGAACCGATCATCCGATTCCACATCTGTATGATGTAAACACATATCAGTGCTTTCTTCCTTCAAATTTCCCAGATAGTGGAGTAAATGGAGCCATTAATCAGGTACTTCACACGTTATTTGATCAATCTTTATTGTGCTTTCTATAATCATCACTTGTGGTGATCATGGCTTAATGGCTGGGAGATTCTTGGTTTTTTCAGGTTCGATATTCTTCCACGGGATCCATCTATGTTACAGCCTCAAAGGATGGAGCTATTCGACTCTTTGACGGGGTAAGCGCAAAGTGTGTACGCTCCATTAGCGGTGCGCATGGGAAATCAGAGGTCACAAGCGCAGTGTTCACTAGAGATCAAAGGTAGAAAGAAGATTTGATCCATTGTTATCTGAGAAATCACTAGTTTTTCACAATAGTTCTTGGCAGAACAATTGATTGATCATATGGCTTTTGTTAGGTTTGTTCTCTCGTCTGGTAAGGATTCTACGGTTAAGTTATGGGAAATAGGTTCAGGTCGAATGGTAAAGGAATATCTTGGAGCAAAGCGGATAAAACTGCGGTCTCAGGTGACTGATTTTCTCAACCTTTTGAAATAAAAATATTCACTCCTTCCGATTAATTCTAAATGGTCTTCAATATTGTGTTGTGTAGGCAATCTTTAACGACTCTGAAGAGTTTGTAATCTCCATAGATGAAGTAAGCAATGAGGTAGTTACGTGGGATGCGAGAACCGCAGAAAAAGTGGCAAAGTGGCCTTCGATCCATCTTGGGGCACCGCGGTGGATCGAGCACTCGCCGGTTGAATCAGTCTTTGTTACTTGTGGAACAGACAGATCTATCCGGTTCTGGAAAGAATCCATGTAGGAGAGAATCCAATCAATCAAAGTAGTGATTTTATTTTATTAAAACATAAAACATGCATGATGAACATACAAAACAATAGAAACGCTGGAGATAGATTTGCTTATGAGAATATTCCTCAAAAGAGTTGAGTTGTTCATGTTGCCTTGTAGAAGACGCAAGTAATGTTCCAGGTCACTGCATAGGAACAAAAGCAAAGCATGTTAGTTTAAAAATCAGAATTACAGATTTGGAGATATTTGTTTTTGTTGGGAGACTTACTCATAGCTGAAGTCGTTCTCCTTTTATCGGCGGTTATAAACTTCGTTGGTCTAACGTTCTTAGTCGGTCCACATATGTACTGTTGTTTAGGTGCTGTGAACATGAAGCTTACCGGCATCCGAGCAGTCTTATTCGAGTTACCAGCTTTACCAACGGATAACAGGAATGCACTTTCTAAACCGGGTTTCAGTACACCGCCTTTGCAGCAATTAGCAATCTGCTGATTGTAAGGAGTTCCGGGAAGCAAATCGACGACTGTTGGCTTTTGAACACAGGAACGCGGTATGTTTCCTTTGAACATTGAACAATCTCCTTTCTCTGTGGTTTGTGCACCAACCATACTCCAGATTACTTCTTTCTTGGTCCATCTCCAGCTCATTTTCCAACCCGGTGAACGAATTGAACGTTGTTTCTGGTAGTTGTAGGCTGTAACCAAAGCCTGAGATAGATTCAATCTTGAAGTTAAAGAAGAGTGAGATTTTGTGAGACAAGAAGACGAAGAAGAAGAACTTACAACGTAGCCATCAGGCGTCCAGTTCACGAGATCCCATTTGATTGTAATGTTTCCGTTGTTGCTGTTGAGAGCTTCTGCAGTTCAGAGAATGCAAAAGGACTTTTATAAGTCTTTAGAAGAGACAAATGAAGGTGAATGTGAAGAATTCTTCTTCTTCATATTCAGAGATTTACCTGAAGAAGTGAGACATGAAAAAGAAACCAAGAGCAGGACGATCATGGCAGAGAAGAGAGACTCCATTCTTGTGGTTCCAAAGAGCGAGAGAGAGAGAGAGAGACAGACTTTGTAAGAAGAAATATCTATTCTAACTTCCAAGGCGACGACTTTGACTTCATCAAGTGGATGGATACACATTTGCACAGTTGTACCACATTGAATGCCTTTATCCCCGCCGGGATTTTATTATAAGTTTGTAACTTTAATCAATCAATATTAGCAAAAATTAGTTTATTCATTACAACTAAACTAAAACCAAGCAAAAGCAAGGAACTTAAGTTTATATCGGAGCATGAACTGTGTTTGTAAACGTTACATTGAGACGAACCAAAAGATTATTGAGGCTATTTGCTCATGATCAAGCAAAGAGATGAGTACTCCTGACAAAATCTTTTTAAAAAGGAAAATAACAAATTGAGAAAATTCTATCAGATGTTGCAGATCATCATCATCACATTCTCCGTCTCATCTTGTTGTGCGGTTTCTTAACAAAACTCATATTGATCTGCTTCAGCCGTCTCCTCTTCCTTGCGGTTTTCTCAGGTAAAGTCTCCCTCTTTTTCACATTGCTATCAACTTCCTTTGTCTTCTTCTTCAAAAACAGCGGATCAACTCTGTATTCCTTAGGGCTAACAGCGATACCTTTCTTAGCCGCTTCTTTATACAAACCATTAGCTCTAGTAAGCTGGTTATTCGCGCACATTTTCCCCATCAACAAATCATAAGTCTTAATCCCAGGTTTGCCTCCGTCAGCTTTCATGTTCTTGAACAAACTCATCGCATGCTCAAGCCTCTCAATCCCACACAATATCTTCAAAAACCCGTAATACTCCTTCTTAGTCAAAGACTCACCGTACCCCGCTGATTTCATCTTATCAATCATTTCGTCTCCTTCACCGATCCTAGCTGCTTGATATAAACTCCTAATCAGAACAAGGTAGGTTTCAGCATCAGCTTGACAACCCCATTCACCCATCCTACCAAACAACTTCATGGCATCTTCGGTTCTCCTGAGTTTACAAAGATTGTTAATCAACACATTGAAAGTCTCTGTATTTCTCGGCACACCTCGATAATCCATTTCTAGCAAAACCTTCTCTACTTCAGGTTGAAGCTTAAACGGATCTTTCTTCCTACAAAGCTTACAAACACAATCAAGCATCATGTTATAAGCTTTCGTTCCTATCTCAAATCCTCCTCTAGACATTTCACCAGCTAACCTAGTTGCTTCATCGAGTTTCTCAGCAGCACACCAGCCACTAATCAACAAATCACAAATATTTTCATCAGGGAATATATAGTTAGCAGTGTTCTTCACCATCTTCTCTGCGTAACTAGCGTGACCTTTCTCACAGAGCTTCTTCACAACCAAGGTAAGCGATTCTTTATCTCGCTTTAATCCGTAATCGCTCTCCATTTTCTCGAAGAAATCAACGATCTGTTTAGGTCTACCAGCTCGAACAAGCCTATCAATCGCCGATTCTAGTGTTTTAGCTCCGGCGATACCTTTGTATTTCGTGATGATCTCTTGCATTCCTTTAAAATCCTTCCGACGGCCGAAGTAATCGATGAAAAACGAAACAGTTTCATCGGAATGGGAGAATCCAGTGGTCGAATCCAACCACTCGTTAAATCCTAGAGCCGAACGACCAGCTTCCGGGGAGAGATTTAGTGTTTGGAGGATCAAATCGGAATTTGGCGTGATGTGGGAGAAGCTGAGCTCGAATCTCTGCGAAATGGAGTGAGGCTCGGCGTCTGGATTCCCAGTGAGCTCTTTCGAGAAAGAGAGAGCGATATGATTCGAATCTAAAGTTTCTGAATCCTCATTTGTTTCGGATGAGAAGAATCTAGAAGGAAATGTTGAGAATATTGAGGAATGGGAAGGCGGGAGAGGAGAAATAGACGGCTTAGAGAAAATGAGACGAGACTGAGATTGAAGAGTGTTGGTGGAGGAAGCGGAGGAGACAAAGCCACGGAGGAGTAATCGCCGGAGTTGCAGAGAAGGTAACGGCGGCGGCATTTCTGATTTACTGAGAAGAAATTGGTAACTAGGAGAGTGAGAAAGAGAGAGGGACAAACAAGGGAAGTAGAATCAAAACCCTAGTTCGGATTTTAGGAACATCATGAGTAATTGGGCTTCCCTTTGGGCCTTAAATTGTTTAAATGAGCCTGGAATTTTATATTAATCCATATATAATATTATTATTTACCTATATCAGTTGGGGGTGTAGCTCATATGGTAGAGCGCTCGCTTCGCATGCGAGAGGCACGGGGTTCGATTCCCCGCACCTCCACTTTATTAATATTACGATTTTTTATTTTGTTTTGCACAGATGCATTTTTTTCTTTCTTTTAAATGCGGGTAGTCGTGTATTTTTTGGGTAATAAGTTTGGAAAACATCAGTTCACCTTGCTCACTAAATTTTTTTCGTCAATAAACTTTTTAAAAAAAAAAATTGATAGAAGTAAACTTTAAATTAACCTGCAGAAAAATTACTAATAAATTAAAACACCATTATGATCCAATATATTCTTCCCCTAAGGTCTCTTAGGCACCTTTTAAAATTTTGATTGATTAATGGGAGTCGGTTATACATTTATTTTTCCTCTCGATAGTCAATGCGGCTCGTTTTACACTCGGGGGTTTCGACTCCATTTATATTTTTATAAAACAGTTACTCAAGAGAATTTATAGACGTTCATCATGATAATTAATACCACAGTTTCGTTTCCTTCCATATAAATAAATAAGCAAGCATCTTCTTGTTCTTCATCAATCAAAAACAAATAGAGCATTAAAGCTTATTATTCTAAGGCTTTTTTCAATCTCTCAATATGCCTATCCAAAATGTGATTTCACTCCTAGCAATCCTATGCATTGTGGTTTCTGTAAATGCTCAATTGCCACAATTTCCGGCTCCAGTTCCTTTTCTATTTCCGTTTCAACCGATACCAAGACTATCTGATATAATAAAATGTTGGTCATCGGTGATGAATATTCCAGGATGTTTTGCAGAGATTTCTCAATCTATATTCACCCTACAGTTCGGTAACTTAGGTCCGATTTGTTGCAAAGCATTGTTGGAAGCCGAAGCCAATTGTATGCCTAAAACCCCATTCAATCCGTTTTTCCTTCCTATATTAAAACAACAATGTTTAAAAACTGTCGTTGCAGTTCCTCCGTCCACAAAATAGAATTGTAGAAGATTATGTTAGTCTTTTATTTTTTAAAAATAGGGTTGATACCACAATGTTGTACTCAGAAACTACAATTAATAATACAATAATAGCTCATTACAACATTCGGTAATTCTCAATATTGAGTCATTCTTTAATTTAACAATATGATGTATTTACATACAGGAAGTACATCGCGTTTTGTGCGAACGTGGTGAATGAAATATATATGTTTCGTCAAGGAAAATCGCATATTTATTGCATCTCAAGTCTCTGTCTTCATAATCTGGAACACACACCACCCCATACGGAAACAAACAATCAGTATGTTGATTAAAAAAAACAAAAAAAGCTCTTACTGAATCATACTTAACAATTCCGATCAGTGTTTCCTCCAAGAAACTATCAGATGTTGAAGAAAATACCACACAAAAAGAGATATTGAAGCTATTGTTTGTGGAGATATATAACTATAGGTTTGGTGAAATTACAACAAAAAAAAAAAAAAA
>VBRH01000167.1:54786-69295 GCA_014578085.1 Cardamine resedifolia | reverse complement strand
ATAAGTGAACTCCTCCAAAGATCCCTTCAGCACCAAAGTATAAACGTGATCTTCTTTCCGATGCCAACGTACATTATCTCCGTTCTTTTCATAATATCCTCCACAATCAAAACGTACTGTGCAACGACTATTTTCATTTTTCTCTGAAACAGAAAAAAAAACTCAACATTAGTATATATTAGTTGTACCAATTATAACAGTTTTCCTAGTTAGCCTAGTTATACTAGTTGTTCTAGTTATACCAGTCGTACAACCTATATCTACCTTCTTACGATTTTCAGTACGATTCAACAAGATTCAAGCTCTACAATCTATACATTATCTAATGTAATGCCTATTAGACTAAGAAAAAGATTACTATGTATATACATTATTGGGTTCTTCAAGAATTTATTCAAAACCCCCAATTTGAAATCTCCAAATTAAAATCCAAAAAAAAAATATATCAAATAACAATTCATCTAAAACACAGAAGAAAAGACTAGAAAAAACCACCTGAAAATTGAAGATTCACTAAACTTATAAGAAGAATCAAACGCAAAATGCTGAACGGGTTTTTAAATTTTGAAACAAATTAAATTTAAATTTTATTGTAGGTAATGTTTTAATTTTTTTTAAGAAAAAAGTAAAAAATAAATATTTACATAAACTTTTTTTACATAAATAAATTAATTTTTGATATTACAATTTTATTATTAACATATAAAAAATTTAGTAATATAAATAATCAACACCAAATATCTCTCTTTAGACCTAATAGCTGCTTACAAATATTAGTCACATATCTAAATTGTCAACACAATTGTCTCTCTCAAGACCTGACGCCGCTTACTATATCGGTCACAAATCTATTTTTATGAGGTTAGAGATATGCGGTCAGTGTCAGTTGTCTCTAGATCTTGTCACGACTCTCTTCGCGTGGAAAGAATAATTGTAGTTGAATTTTCTCGCTTTTGTCATGGGATCAAATGTCAACGGTGAGTTTTGTATTTGGAGATAATGTGTATTTGGAGATAATGTGAACGCCTCACCTCTCATTGTTTATGTCTTTGTTTCTTTGTCTGATGGATCTCACTATTGCTTATCAGAGATGACTATTCGGCCTCGGTAAAGTTTTATCTCTGTTTCTGCCATAATTCAGGTTAAGATTTCTCTTTTATGTATTGTGGCATAACTGTTTAATATTTAGCTTTTAATATTTAGATTGGTTCTTTTAGATCTTCATAGGTGTTTATGTGTTGTAATGTTTTGTTTATGAGACTGTGTTGTTATGACAAAATTAATTAAATTTGTTAAAAAAATTGAATGTATAAACAAATATCTGATTTTCTTTTCTAATATAACAAAGAATTTATGTTTTTCTTTTGTGAATATATTAACAAATTCCTTTAAAATATAAGATATTTTGTTGTGTTTCAAAATATAAGATATTCTCACATTTCTATGTAATTTTTAGTTTCTTGAATATTGTGTAACCAATAGTAGTTTACAGTTTTTTTTGTTATGATTGACTAAATTATTTTTATTTATATATTAAATAATATTTTTTAAAACAAAAAAAACTTATTAATATGCGTGTTTTAAGCCAAAACATCTTATATTTTGAAAAGGAATGACTAGAATTAGTTTAATATAATAATAATTTAAATTATATATTAAAATATATTTTAACATTTAGAGATATATGAAGTTATAATTGATACGTGTTTTAATAATGTTAATTAGAATTTTGACACATTAGTTTTTGGTGAAATAATTCAAGGTTTGGTGTAATAGTTCAAGGTTTATTTTTAGATGTTTTGCCCATAATAGTTGAATATTTTGAATATAAAAATATTTAAATTAGGAATCTCAGTATTTTAAAATGAATGTATTTTATAATTTGAACAAATAAATCTATGTATTCATTCTTGAAGTTTAGAATGGCAACAAAAGTTTAAATTCTAATTTACTAATCTGTAGGCCCTACATTGTAGGGTGTACACTGTACCATGTGAATAATAATTAAAAAAAACATGTACTGTATATATAACTGCCTAACGGACGTGGCATATTACGGGTGTGATGTGCGTTTTGTCTCCACCAAAAACGGCATGCAGTGTTTTCTTTCTTTTTTTGTTTGTCACCCATTTAAACGGCATGCAGTCTAATCCTCGACTAAAAGATCATCAAGATTGCAGATAACAAAATCTATTTTACTTGAATTTTTCAGTGTTACTGTTAACGGTTCTTTTGATTTACCGGTGGTTTTAGCTCGCCTGAGATTATAAGTTCCGGCGACTTCTCCGATTCGTCTGGATTTCATAGTCTGTGAGTTTCCTTCTCGCTTCTTCTTTTCATCTAAAATACAGAAACCTCGCTAAGCTATTTGTCAATGGTGGTTTCAAAAATCGCTCGTCTCGTATCGTTTTCTTTTACCTAACCTAATGTAGATATGTCTATGCTCCAATATCAAACGATTTCTATCTTTCTCCGTTGTTTTCATGGTGGATTGGATTTGTTTGAGTTCTTGTATGTCACTGTGAATTTTCATCAATTCCCCAATGTTTAGAGTGTTGATACTTGTGAAATTGATGGATGAATAGTTTCCTCACTATGCGATTTAGGTCACAATCTTGCTACATTTTAATTTGGTAATTTTGTAGCTTTTCATGGTGTTTGATATATCTATTACTTAATGGTTTGGTTAGGCTTTTGAATATCATATTTGATGGAAGTGTTGTAATTGATCATCTCAAAGACCAAGAATATGGTTCACTGATTTTGTAGATTTGGGTGTTTTCCTTTTTCGCATTTAGATTAAGGTTTTGGTATTTTTCCTTTTTGGGTTTAGGGTTAAGATAGTTTTCCTTTCCGAGTTTAGGTTTATGATTGATTGTACCTTGACCGGGTCTCGTATGATCAATAAGTTACTTGGGTTGGCTCATATCATTCACTTGACATATTGAGTTTTAGGGAAGATTTTTGCTGTTTTTTTCTATATGTAGCTTGTGTCTGTTTTGGTGCTGATATTTGCATTTGGATTGTCAACAGTTATGACTAAAAGAGCAGCGGAAGAAACGCCTCCTTCATTGGAGCGCAGCAGAATTGGACCTGACTCTTTTGGCTACTATATAGCTCAAGTAGAAGAGCTTTTGTCTGAAGAAGAGAAGGTTCCTCAACATAAATGTGAAGCTACTAAGAAGGCTTCTACTGAAATTATAGGAGCTGAGTTGTCAGATCTCAAAACCGAGAAGTTGAATGCGTTGTTAAGGCAGTGTGTGTTGAATTCCATTCCAGAGGTTGATGAGGTACATTGAATTATTCCGGGAATTAGATTTGGTTTGATGACTCAGAGACATCAATATTAACTATGCAATTCGTTTGCAGATTCAGTCTCGTGTTGACTCATTGCTCCTGATGTCTCAATTGAGTAACAAAAAACCGTGTGTGATTCCTGAGGATCCTACGTTTAAAGAGGTGAGATAATATGATATGTACCTGTAACTTTTCCTGAGATCTAGTAATCGGATCCAAAAGAGAAAGAGATTTAAGCTAAGCTTCCTCTTAACTCAAGTCTCTCTTAGAGAACTAGGTTAATTATAGGTCAAGGTACAATCAATCATAAACCTAAACCGAAAAGGAAAAACACCAAAACTTTAATTTAAATGCGAAATGGAAAACACCCAAATCTACGTGATACCGTAATCTGTATCATACTACGTTTTTTGCATTCTTTGTCTGATAGATGTTATCCTCTTTTTGTTTCCTTAGGTGGAGGATGATATAAAATTACTTATGAAGTCTGATCCTAATCTTGTCAAGGAAATAGTGAGCAAACATTCGAGTGATCTAACTGCCAGAGTAATGCTCTCACAAACTTTCTTCTTCTATTAACATCTCAAGCTCCCGAAACATCTAATGCTATGTTTCTTTTCTCTCTCTGCTTTAACTAGATGAGCGACATGCAGCAGCAAGTTGAGAAAATGCTTGACAATGTGGTCACCACATGGAGGTATAATATACAGTCTCTTATCTCTCCATAGATATATAGATAAGACATTTTTCTTTCAAGTGTTACTTATGTGTTGTTGTTTTGTTAAATGTTATCAACAGACCTATGACCCGTGGAGAGAAGCGAGATCTTAAGAAATCAATTAAGGAGCTACCTAGGAAAAATCTGGAACGCATTGCTATGATCATCAAAAACCATTATGCAGCTTTGGGGAAAGAATTGACTGATGAGATTTTAGTCAACTTGGAGGAGGAAGTAAGGCATCAGAAAAATCTGACATAGATTAATTTCAGGACAACATAATAATTTAGAGATTGATTATAACACAATTCAAAACAAATGTCTGTTTCAGGACAACGTATTGCTTTGGAGATTGTATCACTCTGTGGCCGCAGTCAAAAGTGCTCGGGAACTCGGGAGGTAAGTAGTACAGGTACATAAATCCTTAAATCCTTGTCCCAAGTTGTGAGTAACAAGAGTATATTAGGAAATGACAAGGAGAAAACTTGGTAAACCACAGTTTTTCTTAAATTTTTTACCGGAAAGATCCGACCAATTTTGGTTTAGTACATGATTTGGTCTATTGTATTGAGTTTTGACATTTGATATCTGATATTTCGAAATCCTTACATACATATTAAAAACTTAATTCGATTGACTCTAAATCTCCTCTTTGTCCTCTGCCAAAACATGTTTGCGCAAGTCTGTCACAGGGCAAGATTCTTCATCATGACAAAGACTAAAACAAGAACCACATTAACCAAGAAGCTTCTCGTACTCCATCTTCACCACCACCTCCTCTCTACCGTTTTCAAATGTAACAGATTTTTCCAAGCATAATAGCGTAAACCCGTCGATAGTCACTTTGACCATCACATTCTCTTCATCCACTTCTCGAACGGTGCCCAGCTCATCCCCAATTCTCCGAAAATTCTCATCAGTCCAGATATGTGGAGGAACACCAACAATTCTAACCCAAAATGTGATGTCCGTTGGGTAGTTTTGGTGTATAATCGGTTCCCATCTAACAATAGAAACCATCCAGTTATTAAACTGGAAAGGCTCCATTGTCATGACCTCTGGAATATCTTCCTATCTCTCTCGAAATCAAAGCTGAACATTCCCAATCCTAAGTCATTCCCAACAACTCGATCCTCTAGTCTCCAGAGTTTAGGCATCTTTAAAATTAGGGACTCAACATTCTGAACATGAGGATTCATAATCCTACCGATGAGTGTCGTCCTCCTTAACCTTCTGATTATATCTGAGTTGTCGAACGGGCGGATTCGAATTGAACTTTCCATTGAAACCTAATCAAAAATGTACATTGAAACATCCAAATTTTGAGTTAAAAAAATAAAAAATAAAAACAGGAGAACAAAAAGAAGAGATGCCATTACCGACCCAGAGAGTGAAAAAGAGAGAAGAGTTAGAGAGAATCTGACCAAAGATGATAATCCAGCCGGCGAAGGAGAGCTCCTGAGTTTAGGGTTTCGAAGTTCGTCCAGTGAGAGAGATGGAGAGGGCAACTTAGAATCGAAGAGTTTCCCATAAGTGTAAACCTCAATTGTTTGGTTGTTATTTGCAATTTGATTTTTTTTTGTTCTTTTTCTATTAAATTGTAATTTCTGTTTTTTTTTGTCTTTCTTTTCTTTAACGGATTTTAATCAAATAGATAGAAAGACCAAAAGAAATTTAAAATGGTTCTTTTTTATTTGAACCCAAAAATATTCAAACGCTGACATTTTGTTAAAATGACTAATTTGGTTGGGGCGCTCAAAATATATTTATTTGATACATAATTATCTATATAGATTGGTTTAACACATAATTATTTATTTTGAAATATTTTTGGTTCATTCTTTATTTTATAATACAACATCATTTGGAATACTAATAGAGAAATAAATAAATAAAAGTTATTAAAAAAAATTGACCTCTTACGTGATTTTTTATACATATTTGAATTAATGAAACATTTAGTTTGGTTGCATATTTTTGAAGTTTATATACGATTATAAAAAAAATTGATATATAAATGAAACAACTACTTAATGTTGGGGTCTCTAACTAAATTTTGACTAGTTAGTTTAGGCGCTAAATTTCTATTGAGTACTTTAACTTTTCATATTAATGGTTGTATATTTTACTAACAGATGTGTCTTTATGTCTTTTTATCTATATTTATTTTTTCCTTTCATTATATATATACTTGTTTTTTTAATGATCGAAATGGCGAAATCCTAGTCTCCGTGAACCCAGATGCATTTTTTAGATTTCCCTATGAAAATATCCCTCTTCCATAGTAAACCGAAATCGTGACCTCCTTGTCAATAGTCTAATCTCTTCAAAGAATTCATTAGATATATAATTTCAAAAATATTTTATAACATACATTATATTAAGTTTAAAGAAATTCTTAAACCTTTTTATTAACTAAAAGTTTTTAAATACTCATAAAAACCATCAACAAGATTACACCACATTATCATAATTTTTTATTTTTCATTAACAAAATTCCAATGTATGTTTATTCAAAACTAGTTGAAATTAAATATATTATACTAATATATACTAATTAAAATTTTAAATTATTTATATAAATTTGATATAAAGAATTATAATATATAATATTTTTTCTGCGACATCGCGGGTAGCGGGAGTCCTAATCATAGTAATAATATATATATATATATATATTTATTGCATATGTGATTTATGGAAAATCAACAAGAAACAAAACATATATCAATGCTAAGACAAGATCGGTTCATATCACTAGTTGCAACAACATTTATTAGGTCCTAAAGGAGAAGAAGCAAAACATTTCTCCCATAAGTGGGCCAAGCACACTACTATTCGGCTCGGCCCAATTCTTCCTCCAGCCCATCAATGGCGGAAATGATGAATGTGGATAGCATCGAGGCTCGAAGATGCGTCGGGGAGCAGGTAGAAAGTCGTTGGATGAGGAAGCGTACACGCCTCCGAAGTTCGGGCCCCGAGGAGTGTGTCAGGAAGCAGTTGATTAGTGATAATTAGGCGAAGAAGAGGTGCTATAAATAGGGGAAGAAATATCATCTGAAGGGAAATCTAAAATTAGAGAGAGAATTGAATAGAGCATTTAATCCGACTACAGACCATCTACAGGGATTCCGGCAGCTCAAACCTCGGTAGATCGATCAACCTCGGATCGACTCCTTCCCACACTCGAGCACGGGTCCTTTTTTCGTCTCTGCACCTTCCGAGCCTCTTCAACCAACAAAAGTCTACGAACTCTTCATCTCAACCGAAGTCATCAATCCCTGTGTCATTAGACCACAAACAGTACCCATCGCTCTTTCAGTCTGCGTTACATTTAGCGATTCCGTACGAAGTAGAACACGTACGCTTGCATTGATCACCAATTCTCCCAGCAGGTTTGATCTCTGCATGTCAACAAGGTCACACCACATGTATGTCATATATATAGAAATCATATATGCATTATTTGTATACACATGCACATACATTAATACATATCAATGTTCTTGATTTCAACCTAATTAGAAATTAACAACATAGAAGAAAAAAAAACATACCAGAAGCCAAAACGTTGTAATTGGACAAAGAAGCTGCCAATATTATTAAGAGTAAAAAAGTCATTGAAGTCTGTGTGATGCACATTTTGTCTTGTCTTACTTGGAGTATCAACTATCTATAATAAAGTCTACTAAAATGAATATGTTGTGTGATTTTCTAGACCTTAGGCAGAAGCCCTATTTATAGAACAATATTAGGTCTTGCGATTGAAGGAAAAAAAAAAAGAGAGGTTTCTTACCGGTAATGGATCTTTCATATATATAACTAATAATTATTTTATTTTGACTCAAAGATATTTTTCTTTTTTTAGAAAATAAAACAAAATCAATCAATGGCTGTTTTAAAATACAAAATCTCCCTTTTTGTTTTAAAATAAGTCACCAAATCCTAGAATAAATCCTACAGATATGTCGAATTAGTTGAGAGGAAGATTAACCATTATCATGTTTTTTTGCAAAAGTAGAAACAATCTTTACCATTAAGATTTCAGAATTAATATTTAAGATTTCAATACAAAATAAATTTTTGAAGATATGGTATATATTTGATTCCAAATTGCGGAATGATAATTAGATATGATATTATAATAACTCTACAAATTAGACAGAAAATCGTCATTTGTTTTCTATTTATCTTAATAGTCAAAGCATTATGAGTAGTTTGACTTGACACTCACATCAATCAACTTGAAAAAAATGATAGTCTGATATTTCGAAATCACTACTTTCAATTTGTTATCTTGCAACATACATAATAACAACTCATATATATGCCTCAATGGAAATTGAAAAATAGCTTCATGCATCTCTTGACTTTTGAATCATCTTAGTTAGATATATGGACTCAAATCCTTGTCCTCTTCCTCTGCCAAAACATGTTTGTGCAAGTCACTTTTGTGGACAAGATCCTTCATCATGACGAAGACTAAAACAAGAACCACAATAACCAAAAAGCTTCTCATACTCCATCTTCACAACAGCCTCCTCACCACCCTTTTCAAATCTAATCGACATTTCAAACCACAATGGCATAAACCCGTCGAGAGTAACTTTAACCATTGCGTTGTCTTCATCCACTTCTCGAACCATTCCTAGCTCACTCCCAATTCTTTGGAAATTCTCATCAGTCCAGAAATGTGGAGGAACACCAACAATTCTGACCCACTTTTGGGTAGTTTTGGTGTATAATCGGTTCCCACCTTACAATAGAAACCATCCAATGATTAAAATGGAAAGGCTCCCTTTTCATAACCTCCAAAATAGCTTCTTCTCTCTCGAAATCAAATCTAAACATTCCCAATCCTAAGTCCTTCCCAACCACTCGATCCTCTAGCTAGTTTCCAAAGTTTAGGCATCATTAAAAGTAGTGATCCAACACTCTGAGCCTCAAGATTCATAATCCTACCGATGAGCGTCGTCCTCTTTAACCTTCTAATAAATTCCGAGTTATCAAAAATATGAACCACCGGTGCCACAATAATCTTGCCATTGTTTCCTTCAACCTCCTCCGACATGTTATTGTAAGAAACTGAGCTTGATCGTACGTAGTATAGTGTAACCTTGTCTGAAATATTCCAATTTATACATAAGACCGTCGTTGAAAATCATATCTAAATGAATCACAACTGCGAATCTCCTACATAGTAATGACATAATTATAATTTGACAAGTTATTTATGCATGATTGTGTTTCCATTACTGTTCCTCAAGTGATTTTATTGTCTTTAATTAACCAAATAACCCTTAACTAATTGTTTTTCGAAATCTGTATATTTCTAAGATTTATGACCATTTTTATTCCCTGATCCTCCATCCCACACGAAGATTTCAAATTTGGGAAAGCAACATAATAGAATCAATCAATTTTGTATGCAGTTTAAAAAAAAAAAAAATAGGAGAATTGGACACTTTCACTGTTTGCAATTAGTTTATTAGATCAAAATAAGTAAACAAAATTTTAATCAAACTAAACTGAAAAAGAAAGACGAATTTATTTGGGTAAACAACTCCGAAACTGATTTTCTTGTAAAATAGCCTAACCGAATGAAAAAAAAAAAAAAAACAAATCACGTTATCATTTCTGGGGAAGTTTAAACATATGGGCTCATTTAGACAGAAGTAAAGCCCGTTTAAATAAAGATAGGCCCATCCAAATTGTTATGCAAAAGGTTAATTGAGGAAGAAGAAAACTCTCTGTTAACTCTCTCTTCTTCGTCTTCTTCTCCGATTCGAGCTTCCTTTCTTCTCGCAAATCCTCACGTCTAAGGTAAAATCACTCTTATGTAATATTAGCTTTTCTATTTTCTTCTTCATTCTCTATCAGTGATTATCTCTTCTCAATTTTGGTAACTTCAACACGATTAACCCATCCTCCACCGATCTCGTTCCGAGCTATTTGATTATACTTGAACGATTTTTCAAAAATCTATTGTTAGTCTGTGATTGTTAGTTTTCCAACTCTGTTCTTCTGATTTCGTATCATTATCCAGCTTTGGTTCCAGAAATACTAAGACTTCGTTTATTTTGCCTGATCAATTCATTTTAACGTTTCTCGATTTTTTTTTCCTGATTTGTAGAGTGGTGAATCTGAAAATGACGCAGTCGTCGTCCATCGGTTTACCGCCAAAAGGTGGGTTTAGCTTCGATCTGTGTAAAAGGAATGATATGCTTACACAAAAGGGTCTTAAAGCTCCATCGTTTCTGAAGACGGGAACAACCATCGTTGGTTTAATTTACCAGGTCTGTGTTTTTAACTCATATTTTTTTTTGTTTTAGGGATTAGGATAGTGTAGTTGTTTGGATAGTAAGTGCTCTCTTAGTCTTTATGGTCCTTTGCAAGTTATGGAAGTGAAAAGAGTGACCTAAGCTTCAAGAATTGAGCTCCTGGTAGCTTCGGATAACAAAAAGATTGGCTTAATTTATTGTAAAAATGTTTGGTGGGAACATGAAAGTATGAAGTGTTGTATGTTCTCCTTCAGATTCTCAATAGATGATTACTGAAGATATACATTTGATGATTTCATATTTGTGTTTGTATAGGATGGTGTCATACTTGGGGCTGATACACGGGCGACAGAAGGGCCAATTGTGGCTGATAAGAACTGTGAGAAGATTCACTATATGGCACCAAACATTTACTGTTGTGGTGCAGGAACTGCTGCTGACACTGAAGCAGTAACTGGTAGGTAATTCTTAACTACCAAATTTTTAATACTCGTGCCAGATCAAAGTTGGATTTCTCTGAACTATCGTTAACTCGATCAAAAACCCAATGCTTAGTTATTTTTATTTCTATCTCACTCTGCAGATATGGTCAGCTCACAACTACGGTTGCATAGATACCAGACTGGCCGAGATTCTCGAGTCATTACTGCATTGACCCTTCTCAAAAAACACCTTTTCAGGTATTTTTGCTTTACCATGACTAGAAACTCGTGTTATGATTACTGAGAGGCATATGTTATTTTACTTCTGAAGTATCATTCAGCTATCAGGGTCATGTCTCAGCTGCTCTTGTGCTTGGTGGAGTTGATATTACCGGGCCTCATTTGCATACCGTGAGTTTCAAACTCCTGATCAAAGTTCTCAGCTGTAAAAAGCTTTTCTAGTTCAAGGTCTTCATTTTCTATTCATCTTTAACGTTCTGGTTAAAATGCAGATATACCCACACGGTTCCACTGACACCCTACCATTTGCTACAATGGGTTCTGGTTCTCTTGCTGCCATGTCAGTGTTTGAGGCAAAGTATAAAGAAGGCCTAACTGTAAGTAAAGCAAAGACATTTATTTTATCTTAATATCTTCAGATTTTATTCTGTCTGGTTGATTCTTGACTGAAATTTTCCAGAGAGACGAAGGAATCAAGTTGGTTGCCGAAGCCATATGCTCTGGTATATTTAACGACCTTGGTAGTGGTAGCAATGTGGACATCTGTGTGATCACTAAGGTTTGTCACTATTCATCTTCCTCTGCTTTTAACCAATAACTGTAATATCTAACAAATGTTTGCTTCATGCAATGTTTGAAAGTTGAAAGTAACTGATATTAGACTAAACCAAACTGATTTGCCACAAAACCAACACTTGTGATTACCTTTGCTTTGAAACTTATTGTTTGAGATGATTTTGGGACAGGGACACCAAGAGTACTTGAGGAATTACATGGAACCAAACCCAAGAACCTATGTTAGCAGCAAAGGCTATACATTCACCAAGAAAACCGGTAAGAAGCTACACTTGATTGTTTCTGGTTTCACTTCTGAGAAATTAGTGAGTTGTTGAACGTTGTTTAATTCGATCAGAGTCTTCTTCTTACTGTTTTTGTTTTCTCTGTGAAAACAGAGGTTTTACTCACCAAAATCACACCATTATTGGAGCGAGTTGTGGAAGTTGCTGGTGAAGCTATGGAGGAATGAATCTCTGTGAGACACTGACATCATTGTCATGTTTTACATAATTTGTACTTTTGTCTACTTTGAGCGATTAAAATCGAAACTTAATTGCCTCCATTTCGTCTTTAGCTTTGGCTTGAACTTGTGATTATTATGGATGATTCGGTTTTGCAATTTAGCAGTCATGAGATTCCCATTTAATCAAAATTGTTTTTTCTTTCTTTTTTAAGCAACGATCTCTCAACAAGACTCATCATTCTTACTCTTTTTCTTCCTTGAAGCAAAGCTACTTGGTCCAATCTCTATTGTCATTCTCTTTGTTCTGTAAAAGAGACCAAATTGATTTCTGAGACAAAATCAAAAGAATAGTTATAATAAAAATATCTTTAGTATATATAATACACGAAAAAGGAGCAAATGTCACCTTTCTGAGAGCTCCTCTGATTCTTTGGCATAACAATGAGAACCTGTACTAGAATCAGATGCAAATCTAATTAGAATATCAATATGAGAACAAAGTAGGACCAAAAATACAACTAAAAAACAAGAGCAACCTTTAGAGTTTCCTTCATCAGTTTCTTGCTCTGACTCAGAACAAGAACTTGACTTAAGCATCCAAAAGTCTGATTCCTCTGAATCACTATCTTCCTTCTCGCATCTTGGTTTGGTTACTTGTATTTCCTCAGTCCTTCCACTTGTCCCAGCTCCTCTTTCCACTTGCTCTATCAACATTAAAAGCCAACACATAAGATTCATTACAAGATGTCAATGAATCGGATATCATCCATTTATTGACCTAATTTGTTGAGAAATCTTTGCCCGGTTACGTGTTTCCAGATATGTTCCTCGTTTTTGTTTACAGTATCCCCAGTAAGCTTGCACACGAGTTTCGAACTGAGATCATAGCCAAAAAACAAGAAGAAAGCTTACAACTTCAAACCATTTTCGACGCTGAGAACATAGCCAAAAGGCCCAAACCAGCAAAAAGAGTAGAACTTTCAACCATTTTCAATGCATTCACACTTGACTACAACAGACCATTAACAATCAATGCTTCTCAATGGTTTCAAGAAAGCAAATTTACCAACTTTAATGTAGATGAAACTTGAGCTAATACAATCTGAAACTCTAGAGATATCCAAAGACATGAAAAGTATCAATTTTTTACCCACGAAACACTGAAAATTTTCATCCTTTTTTTCTCAGAAATCCATCAAAGTTTCATCATTCATCCACAAATTTATAAAATGGTTCTTCAACAGATAGCGAAACAATTACAAAGATTTAAAGTTGAAACCATGGATTTGTAAATTTGATAACTTGTGAAACCTAAAAAAAAACTGTTTGAATCTTGAATTAATAAAAAGTATTGGATGATTATATCTTTCACTCTTATAAACCCTAAACCCCAATTAAAATCTCAGAAAACTCGATTTATAATTTAATTTTCCCCAGAAAACAACAAAAAAAAAAAAAAACAAATTGAGAAACTTTTGGCTAACCGAGAAAAAGGGCACTGCGAGAACATGTTGAGAGGAGACTTTCCTTGAGACAAAGCGTGATCGACAAGTCCTAAACGACACCGTTTATTAAGAGCGTATGATTCTTCGTCTCCGGTTAAAACCTCGTGACCAGTCTCGACGCATCTGAGCCGTCCGTTTCCAATATCAACGAACGTCGGTGAGCCAAACAGATTCTTACCATCTTCCGACTTCGACTTCGACTTCGACTTCGACTTCATTCTTAGAGATGCTCGTCTGCGATTCAGTCGGATCAATAGAATTAGTTAAATCTTTTCATTTTAGTGTAAAATCGATACAATTACTAAAAGCCCTTACAACTTTTAGATATTTACACAGAAAACCTGATGGATCTATAACTTTCAAAGCATAGCCCATTAACATAAAAATTAAGAAAATTTAACAAAAAATGATTGAAGCCCAACACCAAAAAAAAGAAAAAAAAACAGATCTAAAAAGAAAAAAAGAAAAAAAGGAAAAAATCAATCATCACTTCTTATTAGTTCTTCTTACCTTTCTTTCTTGTTTCTCGAACTGTTCAGCTCCTTTTTCATCTTTCTTCTTCATCCTTCAATCTTCTTCTTTCTTCGTGAATCAACCCAGAAATTTCCAGTCTTTTTCTTTCTTCAATACATCAATACGTTGTCAAATAACTCAAAAAGATTGTTGGCTAAGTTAAAAAAACAATTGTGATTAGAATCATATATAATATAATGGATGTATTCTAAATTAAACACAAGATTGTATGACCCAAACATACAAATCAAAAAACATCTTGAATTTCTTTAAAATATTATCTTAAATAATAGTTTTGTTTTGTATAACAATTTTCATTTACTTAAAAGTGTTTTTTTTTTTTTATCCTTAAAAAGGAAAATAATGGGCTGATAATATTATTTAAGCCCAACACGATTTAATGAGACCCAATGTAATTAGTTTTCTATCATAACGGTCACTAAACATCTTTTTTGCCAGCTGTTTATTTTTCTAACGGTCACTAATTTATTTTTTTCTTCTTTTTTTTTTTT
>VBRH01000167.1:28184-54751 GCA_014578085.1 Cardamine resedifolia | reverse complement strand
TTTTTTTTTTTTTCCTTTGGAGCGATTCACAGATTCTTCAGAGGCCATCATCACCGCAAGGTCTTATTTTCTAAACTTGTTAGAGTTTATTTTTGTTGTTTCAATTTAGGGTTTCTGTTTATTTCGTGTTTTGCAAATCAAATCAAGGTCTTTTGGATCTTCTTTTTCCATCGATTTGAGGGGTTTTCGTTTTACTTTCGCGATTGTATTTTTCATAAATTTTCAAAACTTTTTTCCAGATTCAAAGTTCAATCGCGAATCTTACATCTTGAGATCTCAATTTCAAAGTTGCTTACTCTTTTAAGATTTTACGTTTGTTGTTTCAAATCAAAAAGCTTTATTTGGATCTGTGTGTTTTTAAGGTTTATATTTTTCGTTTCTCAGATTCAAAATCTTCTTTATAAATCAAAAAGCCTTCTTTTAGAGATTTGTTTTCATCAATTTGAGGGGCTTTACTTTCGCGAATCTTAATCTCCACTTTTTCGATCTTCTTTTACATCTGGAGATTTTTAATTTCAAAGTTTGTGTTACTCTTTTAAGATTTTACAAATTTTTCTGTTTCAAATTAGGGTTTTCAAATCAAAAACGTTTTTGTTGGATTTGTGTTTTCTTCGTTTTTTTTTTTCTTTTTTGTTGTTTCAATTTAGGGTTTATGTTTATTTCGTGTTTCGTAAATCAAAAAGCCCTCTTTTGAATCTTTGTTTTCAATCGATTTGAAGGGTTTTCGTTTTACTTTCGCGATTGTATTCTTTTTATAGATTTAAAACCTCTTTATTTTATTTTTTTGTCAAACTCAAAGTTCGATCGCGAATCTTACGTCTTGAGATTTCAATTTCAAAGTAGCTTAAAGATTTTACTTTTGCTGTTTCAAATCAAAAACCTTTATTTGGATCTGTCGTTTCAAATCAAAATCTCCTTTATAAATTCTTAACTTGGATTGAAAAAAGCTCCTTTTTACATCTTAAGTTGTGATTTTCTGATATAAACTTCAATATCTCTGCTTTGTGTCTAAGAAAATTCAATTGTCTGCTGGGGACATATAAGGATATAGCTGAGCTGGGCAGCATGATATAATAATATTCAATATTCTGCGTATTGATGGAGGAACAAAGTGTCCTTTTAATAAGGCTTGTCTAATGATGTTCTAAGATTGGGAAAGTTGTCCCTTATCGTCCCATGTTGCCTAACAGAAGCAAAACATATGCTTGAAGGCGTCTCTAATTAAGAAAGACTTGTCACATTTGTCCCAAAGAAGAATAATTCAATATCTCTGCTTTGTGTCTAAAGAAATTCAAATGTCTGTTCAAAGACATGAGATTAGTATTCAATATTCTGCATATTGATGGAGGAAACTAGTCTTTTAATAAGGCTTCTCTAAAAAAAGTCCGATTAAGTAATTCTATTGTCTACAAAAACTCTAAAAGAACAAATGTCCTTTTCATAAGGCTTGTTTAGTGATGTTCAGGTTGGGAAAATTCAATGTGTCTGCTAAAGTTATATTCAATATTCTGCATATTAATGGGAGAACATGAACTCTTGAGCTGGGCCGGAACAACATGAGTAAAAGATCAAGATTCTGCATTAAACAGATCTTGTTGGACTGGGACAACAAGATAAACCATTCAACGTTCTGCGTATTGATGGGAATATTTATACCTTGAAATGGTGTCCGAGATTGGAAAATTCAAGTTACTACACAAAATTTAGATCTTGCTGAGTTGGGACAGCAAAGGCTTGTCAGATGATGGTATAAGAGAATGGAAAACTCAAATTATTGAAGGCCAAAGCAAAATAAATGTATATATTCAATGTTTGCAAATTTTATGGAGCAATCCTCTGCACATAAGATCTGGGACAGCATAATCATTTTTGATGGAGGGAACAATGTTCTTTAATAAGACTTGTCTAATAATGTGCAGTTGATAAATTCAATCGTCGAACAATGTCCCTAATTATTTAAATTCAATATTCTGCTGTATAAGATAGTTCTTCTTGGACTGGGACAACAAGCTCAAGCTCAACCATTCAACACTCTGCAATAATCTGCTAAGGTTCTTTGCAAGATTCTGCATATTGGTGAGGGAATAAATGTTCTTTAATAAAGCTTGTCTAAAGATATACTAAGATTGGGAAAATCAGTTCTCTATTTCAACTTTAAATCCTCTGCATCTATCTGGATTGGGACTTTATGATAAAGGACTTGATCATCTGAACACAATATTCAAGCCTCTACAAAATACAAGAATTTGATGTCTTCTCCAAGAGGTGTGTATTTTTGATAATGGTTTAGCAGCAATGGTAAGTTCATTTTTCTTTTTGTTTACATTTCTTGCAAAAGTAAATCTATGCTCGTCTGACTGTGTTCTAACCACATCTTCTTAGTGACTAATTCTTAACAGAGATATTGCATGACTAATTAGATCAGGTACATGATTCTTACCTTTTTTAATAATAAGTTGTGATTTTCACAAGAATTTCCCTTGATGGAGTTTGTGATTCGATGATCAGACTCTTTCTTTTGATCGGCTGAACTGTAAGAACTATTTTGGCTATGAGGTATTTTGGAATGTTACATGATCTGTGTCTCAGGTTTCAGGTTTGTCTTCAATAGTATAATGTTATGTGTCTTTGTGGTGCTTTTGGTTCACAACATGATTAGCTCAACAAGTTTGGTGTTGCCTTCAAAACTATCGGTGAGCAAGTATAGATTTTTTTTTTTTGGCCTGACATTAATATTCTTTTTCTATTCTATCATTAACTTCTTTTTGTCTTGATTCATTACAGGGAAATCGAGATATTGCAAAAATTGAGTTTGCTGATAGATTTTACTTGTTTCCCACTTTTATTCACGTTATAAGTGTTCGTCTAAGGTTTAACTTAGATATGAGATTTTCTAGATGGATCGTTTGGTTAGGACTACGTTAAAACATCAATTAAACTAACACTAATACAAACATAGAAGTAAATATAAAATATAATTATGAATGTGAACGGAATATACTAAACGCAAAAAAAAAAAAACACAAACACGCACGTGGATGCTAACAAAAACACGAAACGTGAAACACAAACATAAACACAAACAAAAACCAAATACGCACGTCAACAACACCAACAAAATCTGAATGCAACTCAAATGAAAACCATAATACAAACACCAACAATATATATATATTAAACTAAAAAAACCCGCAAAACATCTCTCTTTTTATGAACAAATTTACAAGAAAGTTATTGGTTAATGAAAAGATCCCCCATATATAACTATGTGTATCCATTAGGGATTTTGGCTTGGGTCTAGGCTCAACGAAAGCCCAAACGTGTCATAAGTTTATCCATAGGTAAACTCACAAATACCGTATCTTATGCAGAATCTTGATTGTCCTATAATAACACATATAAAACTTTTATTATGCCAAAAGACCAGATAATCTACAAAAACAAAGCCTTCTTGCTTAGGCAAAATATCCGGAATTGGAATCAATCCAAAACGGGAAACCGACTCCAAACTCAAATCGACAAAATACTGGGTTCTAGATTCATATATCCGAAGAACTGGAGCCAAACTAAAACCAAACCAAATACTAAATGAGTATCCGAAATATCCAAAATATAATTATATACCTAAAAATATTAATTATATTTAGATTTGATATAATCCAATTACCCAAAATTACAATTATAAATCCAAAGATCAATTATTTTTAGACCAATAAGGCTAATTTAATGGTGTTGAGATTGGAAAATTAATATATGTTGAGCTGGGTCAACATGAATCAATCTTCTGCTTAAATCTAAATTTGAAAAGGCTTATCTAACTATGTCCCAAGATTGGGGAAAACAAGTTTCTGCATAAAGACATCATGATAAACTATTATTCAATATTCTGCATATGGATGAGGGAATAAATGTTCTTTGATAAGGCTTGTCTAAAGATATACTAATATTGGGAAATTCAGTTCTCTATTTGAACTTTAAATCCTCTGCATTTATCTGGATTGTGACTTAAAATACTATGATAAAGTACTTAATCATATGAACACAATATTCAAACGCCTACAAAATACAATAATTTGACGTCTGTTTTTCATCTTTAACTTGATTGTTACTTGTCTCTGTTGGTTCTTCTTCTCTTACAGATTACGTCAAAACAACACTATCATCTTATTAAGCCTCAAATCTTTTGTGAAACATTTCTCTATGAGTTGATACAAATGCTTCAGATTCTCCACCTTCACATTACTCTCTTCACCTATTTAGCCAGATCAATAGACTCATTTTAGTAAAATTCATAACTATTATTATATCTCTTTTTGTACTTTTTGTTACCTTCAAATTCTTTAACATCTCGTATTCCACATTGATCACATCAACCAATACCTACAATAAGAAACAAAAGTTCTTACTTTGATACCATAACAATGGAGAAGACATTATTATTTGGATCTATTAGCACTTTATGTCTTAACGTATCCTAATACTTACCCTTTATCAAAAAAAAATAAAAAAAAAATGTATCCTAATACCTTTCTAACACGAACAGAAAAGTAATAATTTTTCAATTAAAAATTGAAATAGATGCTACCAATCTTTTTTTGCGCATATTTATTTATATACATGTTTTAATATATATTAAAAAAGAAAAGAAAAGTACCAACCTGTGAAATTATGACATTTTGTTCACTGGCTTTTTGGGGCATATTTTTATATGCAAATTTACCATTAATGTGTTGTTTAGCGTGAGGCACAAAGACAAAAACCGGCGAATATCTAATATCTTGAGATGTTAAGAACTAGCTTTTGCACCTTCATTAAATAATCAATAATTTATTGATTCAAAAAAAAAAAAAATGTAACTTACTGGCTTTAGAGTAATACTGAAGTCATGCATTTTTCCCTCTCTTAAGACTTTAAGTGTGGTTTTTTTCACCTAATTGCTTCATAGAAACCAAATGATCTCCAACGTTATCCTATTATGGTGTGGGCTCTCGACTTCTCTTTGGTCGGATGGTTCCAAGTCATTGATGATGCAGTATACTTTTTGTATTATTCCTTTGGTTATTCATTTATTGTGGCTTTTATCTTTTTTTTTCCCCCCTCATATTGTACTTCTTCTACCCGTTTTAAATAGAATACCATTTATAAAAATAAAAATAAAAGAATAAAAAGAATAAGAAAACGAAAAAAAAAATCAGAAGCGCTGAAAACTCCGGTAAAAATTCTGTTGGTTAGTAACACACCCGAATAACATTATGAGATGATTGTCGAAATATTAATTATATATATATATATATTTGTAGATCTAATTATGAAGTAAAACCCGTGAAGTTTATGAAGTCATAACCAAATAATATTCTAGAATCTTATTGTGGTAAGGTATATCATAAGATTTAGATAAATTTTATTTGTAATTGAAATATGTTTAGCTTTTTTATATTTATATATACATTCCATTAATCAATAACACAAACTATTTTTCAAACTTATCATGGTACGTAGGAGCCAGCGATCCTAAATCTAGTGGGTCGGAGTTAAATTTCCGCTTTAGAATTCTTACGATCTCTCCCTCTAAAAAGCCATGGGGTTGTAATAATCGAAGAAGATGATGACGAAGGATCCTTTGGATTAATTAATTATCATATAAATTTCAAACATATTTAAATGTATATTTGTATATATTTTTCAGAAAAAGACTATTATATTTTACTGAATTTCGAATTATCCAAGATCAGTTTATTATTGGTAGCAAAAAAATTATATACCGTACAGATTTTAAGAAATTCGGTTTGGTTCTAATATCTGTCCATCTCTAATCTCCGGTTCGTATAAAACTCTAAACGCCAAACGCTTTTTAGATGGCATAACTTCCCTAACTGCCTCAGAAGTTGTTCGTTCATGTTAATTGGTTCATTCAATTGGACCATTTGGATTGGTTTGGTTTGGTTTGGTTCGGTCTAATTGGAAACAAAATCAAATTGAATAAGGCTTCTCTTTTGTTCTCTCAGTATCATCATCTCCTTAGACACAAAGGTAACAACTTTAACTTACATTGCACACATAAACATCAACTTATCTCAATCTACTTTCTTAAAAAATCCATTGATGATTTTACCTGAGACCGCAAGTTTTTCTGATTAGTCTCGGGAATTTCTCGCTTTTCGGTTTATTTACAAGAGACTGATGTAATCATAGATAGATACCATGTTGTTTTTAATTCATTGGCGATGACCTTCTGGTAAAGCTACCACTTTGTGGAAAGGCACTGTTCTTTGAGGTAATGCTCCATCTTCCTCGTCATCGTCGAATTCAAGCAAGTACCTAATCAGATGAACAACCTTGTTATATGATATACCGATGAACAAGAGCCCGGTTCAAGGGGTTTTCAAGTGTTTTGGACTACAAATTCTGGACAATGTAAATAGAAAAAGGTTGAAGAACTTACTCGTCAGACTTCCTCTGATGTTGGAGGAGTTGAAATCCGTGTTCAATAGCTCGAGGTTAGTGTTTTTCTCGACAGCAAGACGGTTTGAAAGAGATATGTAAATGGTTGTGACAAAAGAAAAACTAACCTTTCGTGGGGTGCTTACTACAGTGGCTTTGTAGAGTGCTGTTGTCCCGGGATATACAGCTAAGACGTGTTTACCCGGTGGAAACTCTTGGGTGCTCAAAGGATCGATTCGTTTGGGGAACGGTAAAATGCATGACATTGGTAACTTATAGGTCCTATAGATGATCAAAAGAGAATAATTTCAGTAAACTTTCGAACGCCAATTGATATTTCCAAGCTTTTACCTCTGTCCGCTTCCTTCTTCATCATCTCCTGGTTCTTCATCAAGTACTTCAACTCTGTGATTTAAAGATTGAAACAATATTAGGCTCATAAATGAACACACAAAAATCAGTTTCAGCTACTAACCAGAGCGGATCAACCTTTCTCAGAACTCTTTCTTATATTTTAGAAGAATGATAAATAATCGGTTAAGCCATATCTCATGGATGAAAGTATTTTCAGAACAGACAAAGAACTTAAAGGCCATATAATCTATTGAACTTCAAATATGCAACAGAATCATCCATTTGTGTGAAATATAAAAATTGGGCATAACATCATCAGGTCATTGACTACTAATCTATGCAGAAGAAAGGTTCAAATGCTTACTCTTTTGTTTCTCTATCGAAGTGAATAACTTTAACCACAAACCATTCATCCTTATCAGCACTCTCTGCTGTAACTCTCGCAGCAACCTGCATAAATCAGACATTGTGAGCATCGAACCGATCAAAATAAAGAAAACGGTTGTGTAATAGTGTTTACCTGTTCACCCTTTAGACTTGCATATGCCTCAATTTGATTTCTCATAGAAGGAGAAAGTCTTATTACATCTGAATCAAATTTCATCCTCTTCCTCTTCTGATCATTGCCTTCTGCCACTTATGTGATATCATTACAAGTATTACATAAGTCTTGCAAGAGAATAACATTACAATTCAATTCAAAGTAACTTGTTGTGTTACCTAATTTTCTTCTTTGCTGCCCTGTTGGTCCATAAGGAAGCAGTGAATCCAATTGACTAAGCAAAATGTTCGACACGCTGCGTGTTAAACACAAAATCATAAGATGATCACAAAATCAAAAGTCTCTGAAGGGTCTTATTGTTAGATACACATTTAGTCATTTAGTGATAACATTGGTCCATAACCCATTCAAAGTCTTTAACTTTTTTCATTCGCCATTGTATGAAGTATAAAGAAATGGCTTACGTTACTTCATTTTCAGAAAGCTCTTTTGCTTGAATGTACAAAATTTTAAGCTTTGACAATGAAGTATCACCAGGCTTCTCAACTATCTCAGGAGCTGCATCAAAACATAGTTATGAAATCAAATCAGACAATAACCAATTCGATCATATATAACATTTTCGTCTATGAATATTATGAATAAGATCTTGATCTTGCGCAATAACACATTGTTCACTGTAACTTATATTCCCATTTCAAAAACCCAACAAAAATTATGCTAAATTGCTACAGATTTAAATCTCCACTGAAGCAAATATAAGAGCTTAAACAATTATCTCTACATTACAACAAAGCTTCCATGATTTTTGATTTCGTATTTAGAAGCATCTAAATTAGTATTTAATTGTAGGCATTGTATAATCAATCACTAATTTAGATTAATTTCTCTAAATTAAATCATCCAAAATCAAAACTTTCACTGATAATAACGAATCAAACATAAACATTTCCTCCAAAAAAGCGAACTTTAGTCTCAGATCATCATCACAAATTTGTAAGGAAAAAAAAAAAAACCAAAATGGTTTGAGAAATAGTTAATGGAAACACTTACTAGCTTGAAGCTTCTTATGCATCTTATTGATCTCAACTAAGACTTCTTCTTGTTCTTTCCTTAACCGATCAAGCTCCTTCGTGTTTTCCAGAATTCCGACAATGTCCGGTGACGACATTTGTTCTCAAATAGTTACCAAAATCGTTGAAATGAGCCAGAAAAAAAAGAAGAAAAATAAATAAAGAAAAGACAGACCCAATAAATCTTAATTAGATTGTTCGAATAACGAAAGTTTTAAGTTTCAATCTCTGCAGCTGGAAAATCCAACAAAACAAAAGATTTTAAAGTTTTTTTTTTCGGGGTGAAAATGGAATTGTAATTGGGTTGTAGGTTAAGAACTAGACGACGTCGTTTGGACGAAGAAGAAATTTCTCCTTGTCATTTATTGGATAAAAGCCATAATAAAGGGAAAGTGTTTAAACCTTATAACACGTTTAAATATTTGTTTTGGTTAGATTTTTTTTTTTTTGATAAAGAAATAAAAGTTTAAGAAATAATTTTTTTTTAAATTGTTTTTGGTTAAATTTTGTGTCATTCATTTGTTATAAATTTAAAACCATCCTATTACAAAATGATGTTATTGTTCACGATGAGCTAATTCCATTTATTTTTATATTAGATAAAAAGGACGATTTCACAACATATAACTTTATATGCATTAAAAATCACGATAAATTGCTTTACTTGCAATTTATGCCTGGTTTTGAAGATGGCAGAGTTTGAAAAATATAGAATCCTTAAATTTTTAAATTTGTTTTACAAAATAGGAGCTTTGATTTGTTTCCCTAAAGTTTATAGAAATGGACGGTAAAAAATATAAAACTAGAGTTTGATATAAACAGGAAGATAACATATGAATCGGATTGGTTATACTCCATATGTTCAAGATATCGCTAGGCGCTAATCAGACGTTCGAGATGAGCCTAGCGCCTAACAAAAAAATTAGAGATTATACAAGTTTAATCGGATATTAGTTTTTAATATTTTTAGTATTTTTTATAAAAATTTAATGTTATGAACGTAAAATACAATTAATAATAAAGTTGATTTGCTCTTGATTTCATAATACTTTAGTCTCGCTTTGTATTTTAGTTTCGATTAGAGTTTAAAATCAGAAATGAGACGTAGAACGAATAAACATTAATGGATGGTTACTAGGTTTTTGTAATTGTGCCAAATTTTTATTAAATTGTGTAAAAAAATACTTTGACAAAAAAAAAAATAAAAAAAAAATTCGGCTAGGCGGAGATTAATCGGTGATCAAGAGTAAAATTGTTTCTATTAATTTGGATCATTCTTAACTTTAGACAACCAATGGATCAAGAGTGTAACAAACTAACATTGATTCTTAATTAATCACTCACTTAGAGATAAGCCTATCGAAAGAAAGTATGGTTTGATACCGTTTTTACTATTTGTATTTTCTTCTTATAAATCTATACGGCTATGGAATGCCAAAATTATTGTATTTATATTGTGGTTGTGTACCCTAAAGTTTATTATAATGTAGAAAACAAAAAAATTCAGTCACTTGGAGATATGCTCTTCTTGTAGAGTAGATGATGAAGAAGATAAGGAAATGTTCTTTAATCTTCTTGTTTGGGGATCACCAAAGGATTTAGTGGCGTCGCTTGGATATGATTAGATCTAACAATTTGGTCTTTGAACACTAAATATATGCATAATGTTGAGTTTTAGTTGTTTGTTTTGTAGAGTTTGTTTTTGTTCATTGTCTACTTTAAAAATGTAGTTTGATTTTATTCTGGTTTTTCTTAATTTAAAAAGGATGGTTATCAAACTAGTCATGAAAAGTTGACAACTCTGTTTTTGATTACTCTATGATATTGAATGATTATAACTGATACCTTCAAGATTAAAATTTTTGAAAATCCAACACAAATGAAGACTAAATCTATCATCTGGAGAAAAAAGGTAAGATAATGGAGGGTTTAAGCAAATATTTTATATTTGGGGTTTCATATAAGTAAATAATTTTGCCTTAACTCACAACAAAAGTTGTTGTAGTATAGTGGTAAGTGTTCCGTCTCTCACGCTGGATTTTAATTTTCGCAAAGAAACGAATATACACAATTTCGATAAACTCATAACAATAACTTCTAAGCTATTATCATTCACCGAACAAATTGATACATTACATTTTCAAACCAATTCTCTCATTTTTTCCCTTATAACCAATAAATCAAATATTTGATTAGCAACAGAAGAAGAAGCTTCCTCTAACTTCTTTCTCCGGCAAGTTTGCATCCGTAGGAATCTGATCTTCGTCTCTAGCAGCCATCAATGAGCAAGTTCCCGGCGATTCCGGTGGCAACAAAGTGTTTTCCGATGAGAAAACACGTTTAATGGAAGGAGGAACAAGCTCAGGTGCTGAGATTGTGGAGAGGTAACGTAGAAGCATTTGAATAATTTCTGTGAAGTTTGGTCTATCGTTTGGATCTTCTTTCCAGCAAGATGTTACTATCATTGCTAAATCTTCTGGTAAGCCGTCTGCGCTCGGCCTTACGTTCTAACCGGAAAAATAAAACAGATAACAATCAGCTAAACAATGTCTGGTTATCGGTATTTCGGTTGGAAATCAAGATTCAAACGGATTGACAATCAAGACTCAACTAGTTGGAATGAAGAACCTAAACGGTTGAAATCAAGAATCAAACAGTTCAGACGGTTGAAAATCGAGAAGCAAACAGTTGAAAATCAAGAATCAAATGGTTGAAAATCAAGAATCAAATGGTTTGTAATCAAGAATCAAACAGTTGAAAAAATCAAGAACCAAACCTTGAAAGCTGCGGCATACGCAGCTTGGAGATTTGACATGCCTTCAAAAGGTACCTTGTTGTGAATAAGCTCCCACAAGACGATGGCGAAGCTGTACGCATCTACCTTATGGTTATAGTGTTTTTTCTCACCGTGCCTCAACGTGACCGTACTGTAAAGCTGTTAAACCCGCATTTGGTATTAAGCAATTTTTTTGGAAGCAAAAGAAAATTACACACAGAAAATGATTTCATGTGTGTATAGTACCTCGGGAGCCATCCAACGATATGTACCAGTTTCTGCGGTCATCATCTCGGTTAGTGATTCTTCTCTAGCTAAACCAAAATCCGCTAGTTTCACTGTCTTGTAATCCGCGGTTAAGATCAAGTTCTCTGCAATTTCAAGAAAGATATAACCAAGACCAAGATTGCACTCTTTTATCACATTTACTTCTGATTTCGGTTTAGCTGTTACCTGGTTTGAGATCGCGATGGATAACTCCATGAGAGTGTAAGCATTCAATTGCCCGAGCAATGTCAAGAGCAAAACCAACAGCTACACGAATATCCAAACACCTTGGACGCAAACTCACAAGGTATTTGCGCAATGTACCACCAAGTAAAAGCTCGGTGACTATAACCATGATTGGTTCTTTACAAGCTCCAATGAACTACAAAACATAGCAAATCAAAACATTTAGTGTTGTCACTACAAAAAAGGCTATACCACTATGATCCCCCCAAAAGAAAACCGGGGATTCGATAAAAGAATTGACGCAGAACCTTGACCAAATTTTTGTGTTGAACTCTAGACAACATAGAGACCTCTCTTGCAAATCTGCTATCTCTTTTTGTAATCTCTTCTGGAGATTCTCCTCTTTTAACAATCTTAATAGCAACTGTTTTGTTTTTATACCTAAACAAGAAACCACATTGCAATCAATTCCAATACTCCTCATCAACAATAACTATTTATATGATTGAATTTGCATAAACACCAAACCATAAATTCTCAGGTACATCAGAAACTGATTCACACTAAATTAGTGGAAACATTTCTTTGAAAATGTTAATACAAAAATTACCTTTTTGATATTTAGCTCATGGAACAACCATTAAACTAAAACATACTATATGCAAAAGACTAAATATTCTTAGGCAAGAAGTGTCAACTTATTTCACATATGCAAAGTCTCAACTTATTTATTCAGACACAAGTTGAAGAACCAGTCCAATCAGATCAATCTCCGAGAGAAAAAAAAAAAGGAAGACAAAAATGAATTAAGAGCCGAATTTGCTAACCATAAAAGTGAGTAAAAATGAAGTCAAAATTAGAATTGGTAAGAAATTAATCTGATAAAAAGTGGGGAGAAATACATAAAAAAAAAAAAAAAACTTACTTTCCTTCATAAACTTTGGCATGAGCTCCTTCACTAATCTTGGGACCAACAAAGAGATGTTGAGGATCAACGACCCATTTAGGATCCAATTCAAACACTTCATTTGAGTAAAACTCAGTTACAGATCCCATTTCCAAAACTTGAGATTTCTTTTATTTTTCCAACCAAAAAAAATTAGAAAGCGGTCAAATCCAAACCATTTTGATGATCAATCATTCTTGGTACTATCAAGAAAGAAACAAAGATACTTTTTTTGGTGTTATAAAGCCAAATCAAAAGACTTCTATAAATATAGATAAAACAAAAAAAAAACTCAGAAGAAACAACAATCTCAATTTGTGAATAACAAAGAAGTAGAAAAATATCCTTTTTTTTTGTTTTTCTGAAATTGAGTTGACACAAAGAACTGAAGATAATAAAACCCAGATGGAGAAATGGTCAAAAATTGATGATTAAATGGTCTTACTTTGGAGGTAAAGATTTAACGAATTTATAAAATTTTGTTTGTGGGGCTTTTAGATTTCAATTAGTATAGTAGGACAAAAAAGCTCTGAATGATCAAAACAATGTTTGCTATATCCGTGTAAGTAAAGTGACAAGAAAATCTCATCTCTTTATCTTTTCTCTTTCGCTGTTTTGTTAGTGCCCTTTTTTGGTCGGCACAAGCGTAAATCTACATACTAAACCGAACAAAATCGAATCAAAAACCGGACTTAAACCAAACCTAAACCGGAAAAAGTCAAACTTGTACTGTGTGAAGAGGTAATTAAACAAGAAATTTGTTAAAGGAAGTTTCCTAGAATGTTAACTTAAGATAGGAACAGTGAAAATCAAATTATAATAGAGAAGAATACAAACTCTTTTTATTAATTATCTGTAACGAACTACAAACTTTTATTAATTGACAAAAAGACAAAAAATGTTCATGAATTTAAGATCGTGGGCCAGAAAAAAAAAACAAAAAAAAAAACAAATAATAATTCGTCGGTGGGGTGAGAAAAGTGGACCCTTTTATTTACAAGTCAGTCGTCAGTCCTTTTGGTACTTTATAACTTATAAGTCAGATCATATAATTGTAATAAGGATAAAAAAACTATATAGGTTTCAATTTCATATCACATTTGATCTAGACATCATTGTGTAGATGCACATATTTTGAAGTTGTGTCCAATGTAAAAGAAACTAACTAGAAATGACATAAAAAAATCATAAAAATATGAAAAAACTGTATCTAAACACTTCAAAGACCAAATAAATGACTGATTTCCTCTTGCAAAATTTCATAAACAAAAAGTGCAAATTAAAATTCTGAGATTTTTCAGACAATCTAATTGCCTAAATGATACAACATTGAAGAACATAAAAGAGTGTTCTGTGTAATCTTCCATCATAAACTCATCATCGACGTTTGTATAAACATGCTTTCAACTCGGGCCACTCTATCTTCTTCTGATCCGATTTTAACTGCTCCTGTATAGTCACATAATTAAATCAGATTATTGGTAGAGTATAGATTCAAGCTCTGAGCCCAACCAAGCCTAAAGGAAGTATCTTTCACTAACCTTTTTCTTAAAATGCAATAAGATGAACATCTTATTCGAGAAGTCCTGCGCAAAGAACCAGCCGCATTTGTTTCTTACTTATAGTGGAAATGACAAAAAGACGAGTTTAGAGACTAAAGATTTTACCTTTAAAACCGAAGTAAATCCAAGATCACAGATTGCTTTCACAAAGTCTTTTGGGTCTGCTCCTCCATTGTTTGGATCAAACCTGCTTTTTACTTCTGCTATAAGAAGCCAACCGCTGTTGAATTGAATACACCCGAGGAAATGTTATTCACAATCATGACAAAAAAATCTACGAAGAAGAAGAGTCTTGCAAGCAAACAAACAAAGCATACCTTGAACGAAGAACCCGATGTGCCTCTTTGATGTAACTAGAATAGTTTGTTCCCATTAATGAAAGACAGAAAACAGCAACATCCACTGATGAAGACTCAAGTGGAGTCTACACCAAGAAAACCAAAAAAACAAGTTAAGTTTGAGGGACAGGAAAAAAACAAGCATCATGTAAGTAGAAACAACGAAGTAAAGATTCGACATACATTTGACATATCGCATGCAACAACAGACGGGTTCTTTGAAACAAGATCAAAGGAGAAAACTTTGTTCTTCACACTCTTTGCAATCCTTGCATCACCTGGTAAAAACACAAAAACAGCTCTATAACAATACGTTGATCATGTCAATAGAGCAATTTCAGCAGCCAAATAGGAGACAAAATCTCACCACAGCCAAAATCAGCAACAACTAAAGTAGAGCTCCGAGACAAAAGCCAATTTATGATAGAATTAACAGGAAGCTCAGGCCAATTTGTCATTTGTTGTTGATAACCTGTATGATACTGACACAATACAAAATCAATTTACTTTAGAGATTCTATGATTTTCATCAAAAAATTCTTGTTCTTGAGCTAATGTTAGTTACCATATCAAACATTTCTGGATCTTCTTTAAAGTAGTCTAATGCTTCTTGTCCACTGAGATATAACAAAGATTAACAAAGATTAATGAATTAAGCTCTGTGAAGTTGAAGAAAAAATTTACCAGAAAAAAAATGAAACTTACGAGCAAGTGTAGAGTTTCTCATTGAGCATTCGAAATTGTCCACCGGATAATCTCTCTCGAAGCTACGATTTTTCGTATAATTGATCAAAATCTCCATTAACTTCAATCAAATGTAATCAATTGAGAGAGAAGAGAGTACCAAATCGAGAAAATTGGAAGATTTAGGTCGTTTCGATGAAGCTGAAGATCCTCCTCCATGTTGATGGATTTTGTTTTGATTCTTCGGTGTTATCTCTTTAGGCACTTCTTTAGAAGGTTTAGTTTTTTTTTGTCTCTTCCTCTTCCTATTTCTGCTTGTACTTTCGTCTTTCATGGCTCTCGCCGTCGTCGTCGTCTTCAACATTCTCAGAGCGTTTTAGGTTAGTTTCAGAGGTAGAAGATAGTTTGTTATATTTTGGGCCTTAAACTTAATGTCCATTGGGCTTCTAGAATTGACTTCATTATATACGAACGACACTACATTAGCCTAAACGATTTTAGAGAAAATAAAGTCTTAGAATTAGGGATCAACAGAATTATCGAACCGAATGGTGTTTTACTGAGTAAAACTGAAATTCATCAAACCGAATTTTAAAATAACCTAAAAAGTATAAAAATTTTATATCAAAATTTTAAACTCGTGGAAACACCATTGGCCCACTGATCAAATATTTAAAGGTTTTTACATTACGTTTGAGGTTTGATCTCCAGAAAATCACAGTTTTTTCAGATTAATAGATGCAAACTTGTCGGAGGTTCCGGAGTGCTGCACATAGAACTGTCCGTCATGGTCTTGTATATTATGGTGAGAGTATATCCAGTTTCTTGTAGATTAATGGATACAAGCTTGTCAGAAGTTTTGGAGTGCTGCATATAGAACCATCCGTCGTGGTATCGTGTGTTGTGGGGGAGAGTATATCCATTATGAGAATGTCGTACATACAGAACTGTCCGTCATAGATTCGAGTGTTGCAGAGAGAGCATCTCCATCATAGAGATGTCGTACATGCAGAACCGCATGTAAGAAAAAATTTGGGTTGTAGAAACGCTATATGAATAAGTTGTTCATTATAATCGTATATACTGCAGGTAGTCGAATATCATCATTATGTAATTAGATCAAATATCTCTATATATCATAATAAACGGGAAAAAAAAATTTGAACTCAAATCAAGCTGTTTAACCGAATTCCACTATAAAATTAATATATTTAATTTGGGGATGCCAAATTGAAAAGGCACGACTCTCGTGATTGTATATTCTTCTTCTCTTGAGAAATTTCACTAATCTCCATTATCGTTGATAATATTTATGTGTAGTGCAAAATCCAAGCAAAATCAGATTTATACAAAATCCGTGCAAAATCTGGTTCCGGTCAAAAATGTGCAAAATCCGCTGCATGCAAAATTAGTACACAACAAATTATGTGCAAATTTTGGGTCAGATGTGGTGATGGGCACCAAACAATTTTTCCAAAAGTTTTTCTTTTCTGGCATTCCCATCAAAAGTTTTTTCTCTCCTTCAATGGAATTGGTGAATAGCAAGTGATTTAAAAACCGGTCATCTTTACGTTACGGGAGATAGTTGTTATGATTTTTGATGGTTGGGTAAGGTTTTTTACCAAAATCAATCACCTTTGGATTTTTAAGCGGTTGGAAATTTTGGATTATGGATTAAGGGATACGGCGTTTCTCATATATAATAGTTTGATATATTAGATTGGGGTGGGAAATTAATCGTATTTTCTACTTTGGATTTTTCATTGTTGTTAGCTATTTTATGCTATGTTCGGTAGAGTTCGAGTCCGGCGAAGTAATCATATGCGGTGGTTATGTCAGTTTCTCTATTAGTTTGTTAAAATCTAGGCGAATAAGACAAATTCTTACAGAGACAACTATTGGATGTGGAGTTTGGAATCCTCATCAATGGTGTTTTGAAATTTGTGAAGTTAATATGGTGTTTCTTAGTCGAATGATAGTAAAAAAATCACAATAGATTGAGTTGTGTATGGAGAAAGAAAATAACATATTTGTTTATATGTTAGTAAGTAAAAAACTTTGGAAAACCTAAGCATCGTCAAATTCGTTTTTTAGGTTGTATCGTTCTTTAGCCTCTTTGTTTAAAATGTATGTATATGGATGATCTCTGTAACTTAACAAGTGATAATAATCAAATAGATGGTAAAGATATATATATATATTTAAATATACTTAAAAAGTTATAATATTAATTAAAATTAGTTAGCATTTTTTTTTTAATATTTATTAATAACCAGCCCAATAAGGGAAAAATGGGCACGGACCTTACATGGATCCCACAGGTACAAAAGAAGAAAGAAGAAAAGTGACTCCGGTTTTGACGAGATCAGAACCACTCGGTCGCCGGAAACAAGGAATCACATCCACTATTATCCGTGGTTACAAGAAACACTGCTTTACGGTTACACAGGCGAGTTTGAACTCTTTGACAGAAGTTAGTTAGCATATGTTTTATTTTTGTTAAAAATTGTTTTCCAAAATTGAACCGCACCGAACCCAAATTCGAAACGAAAACGAATAAAAGCTTTTACCGAATGGAACCTATTTAAAAAAACAAAGAAAAAATCACAAATATCCCTGCTGAGAAAAAAAAAAAAATCTATGAGAAAATGATGTGATAGTAGTTTTCTCTGTGTACATGAAAGCTCAAGTGATTCAAGAGACCATATTCCCTGCTTGGTCGAATAAATTGATAGCTACTTTGTGAGTGGTTCAAAGCTGAAAATGTCACCATGTTAGATGTAGTGGTTTCTCGCATGTACTCTCAATAGTCTTTCTATCGAGCCTATCAGTTGATTTTTTTTATAAAGGATTTGCTATTAAAAACTGGTGAAAGAGTTACATAATGTAGAAGCTACAACATAAGAACAACTCTAATGGGAACTAATACAAAATAACCAAACAAAGATGAAGCAAAGTATACTAAAAAGGATAATTGGGATCACTCCGAGCACTATACTCGTGAGAGAGACGACCCAAGTGAAGGGTTAGCAACCAAGGACTCCATATTTAGTGGCAATTAATGGATTGGCAAGGCAGAGAGTTGTTTATGATTGAGACTGAATATCATCTAGCCGATAAGAATCCACGATACTAAACCGATCATAATCCCTATAGTCCCCGCTATCCTCCAAACAAAAAGAAACCCCGAGACCACGTCTATAACTAAGGTAGAGACTTCACCCGTAAGTAGACCAATAGCCAATCTACTCAATAGAGACTGATACCAAACAACGAGTCTCCAAGTATGCATCAGACCTCAAAAAAATGGCACATCAATAGCGAAAGTAGAAACCATGGTAGGTAGTTAACCCAACATACCCGAGACACCTGATGGATTTCAGCAAGAAGCTAAGGAGCGCCACCACTCCTAGGTGAGAGAGGTGGAAGAAGGCTCACTAAGAATCCGTCGGAGAACAAACGCCGCCGCGATTACTAAACGCGTGACAACATCTACAAACTCACTCTACCTAGTGATGATGTCCTCTAGCGACAAGAGAGGAGAGAGGGCATGGAAGTCGCCAAGTTCGCTAAGAATCCGTCGGAGAACAAACGCCGCCGCGACATGAAACAGGAGGAAGCGTACAACACAATCCCGTGAGCGTCTCCTTCAATCTCCAAGAACCGGAAGCCAAGGAGGAAGAAGCGACATCTGGGGGTCCCTTTCCCGATGGCGGTGAGAAAGACCGGCCGTCAGTAAAGGAGATCAGAGAGATTTTGATGCTGGCTAGGTTGAGAGAGTTTTGAGGTTCACGCCGCTGAAAGACTATCAGTTGATTTACGTCGTTTATATTCTTATGAGATATTATTGGAATTTATTTTTGACAAGTTGCGTCGGCTACTATATTGGAAAGTTCTACGAGGAATTATCATAATAATGAATTCTTAGTTGCATGCACTATTGCAGTTTATTCATATGTTGAAATTGAAGTTTATTTTAATGAGAAGTGGATTGCATGAAATAACTAGATAAAAATTGGCATTCCTCCCATATTGAAACATTGGAATGAAATCTACTAGTTTATAAGGTGAAGTTTCTATCATTATGCTCAACGCTTTGACTTCACTATATTGTAAAGGAGAAATGACTACCATGCAAAAGAACACACACACCAAACATGACCTAACTTTGACTTGGGTATGGGTTTGGGTAGGTGTAGATGGTCTTCAGCTCAATAGCCATTTTTGCCCAAATTCGTCTTTATTTTTTGGTTGAATTAGTCAACACAAAATAAAATATCTCCTCCCATTAGCTATGATACCAACGAATTAATGACCATAAATCCACCAATTAATTTCAAGCATAAAAATTGTGCAATTTTTGTTTCCAATTTCAATAAAGATTAAAAGTTTGATCTCATTTCGATTCATTCATCCTGAAAACATTGAGAATTTTGTAGAGAGTTTTCCCAGAAAATCTTTATCTCCTCTTCTTCTTCTCTCGGTCTACATTTTGCTTAGCTTCCGATCGTGAGTGGTGTGAGATAGAAGAACGTTGCAGTTGTATCTTTTGATTCAAGTCATTAAAAAAAACTATTACACTACAAGGAGATTTTATAATTAAAGGAAAAAAAAAACTACTTTCCCTCTACATATCTGATTCTCCAATCTTAATTAGGTATTTTGTAGTATATTTCAATAAATTTTTGTTCATATTATCTTTCAATTATATAATTTCCTCCATTGTAGCGGAGTTTAGAGGCATTGTAAGTGTTTTGCCCTACTATGATCGATAATATGGTAGTGAATGCAAATCGTTTGGAGATTTTCGACATCAGGTATATTTATTGAGAAGATACAATTTCATCTTTAATGCCCCCAAAATCCGGTTTAATAGAAATGATTGGAAAGGTGGGGATTTCTCTCACGCCAACTTCAATATATCATATGTCGCTCAGGTATAAATACAAGCTATTGCATTTGGATACTTAGAAAATATTTTAAATATATAGTGTTATATGTTTGATGTATATTAATCTTAGGATAAAAAAAAAGCATTTGACTTGAGCTTATGATAAACCACTTTTATGATATGAGATGAACTGAATCTATACCGGTGAATGTAGACATGACAAATACAAAGAACTTGCAATTTTGAAGGAAGTTTTAATTTTGTGGGATGAAGAAATGATAGAGCTTGAGATTCTATTCAAGGTACATTTATTTCATGATTTCTTTTTGTTTTATTCATGGTTTATTTCTAGTTGGACCAATTCATCACTTTTGTCACTCTTGTATCATATATATTTGTCTTTTTGAACAATAATGCTCCTAGATAAGGAGGTGAATGTTCTATCAATCGTAGATCACATAAAAAGTTGTGGGATGATCCAAAACCGTTTTCAGAAATAAGCGTCTGTAAATGATGTTTCATCATTCCACCATTTTTTATTTGTTCTACTATTAATAGAACATTCACCTCTTTTTCTAGAAACATTGTTATTCTAAAAGAAAATTATATATGATATATGAGTAAGAAAAGTGATGAAATTTATCCAATTAGATTTAAACCATTAATGAAAAATAAAAGATTAAATGTACCTTGAATACAATCTCAAGCTCTTTCATTTCTTAATCCTACAAAAGTAAAAGTTCTTTCAATACTGCTAGTTCTTTGCTATTTGTCACGACTACATTCATTGATAAAGATCTAGTTAATCTCATACCATAAAATTGTCTCACGGTAAGCTCTACCAAATGCTTTTTTCTCAAAAGATTTATGTACATAAAAAAAAAAATATATATATATATATATATTTAAAAATAGTTTCAAAATATCCAAATTCAATAACTTTAGTACTTGTACATGAGCGAGAAATGATACATTGAAGCAGATATGAAGAGAATTCACACCAGCCCAATAATTTCTACTCCATATCATGAAATATTGATTTTCTGAGATCTTATTTATATATCAGAAAGATTGATTTTCTGTATTTTAATTAATGTATTTTTATTGAAAATATCAATTAGTTAACTAATGCAATTACTTTTTTTTTTATTGAAAAGTGGGAAAGTAGAGTAAAACTAACTTTATGATACAGAGTATTAAACTAGATTTTGGGGCATCAATGATGAATGATGAAGTTGTATATTTCACAACAAATATATCCGATTTCGAGAATCTCTAAACGAGTTGCATCCACTAACATATTATAAATCATAGTATGCAAGACACTTGTAAGATATTTAGCGGATTACACAACTAGCTTATTATATTTTAAAAACTAGAGTGATTATATGGGACATAAATGACGATAAAGTGTTATTAAGGTTGTCATTATGCCATCTGACACAAAAATACCTTTCAAAAATGTGTTGAAGACATTTTTCATTATATGTTGATTTTGCAATAACAATCAATAAGAGTAAGAACAATCACTAAATAAAGTAGGATTTATTTGCCAAGACCAGTGTTTTTTCATGAACATCTATATGTGGTGCTATGTAGGATGACTTAAAAAAATGATTGAAATTATTGTAGATAAAGAGGGGAAGATTAAGAGGAGAAAAAAATGAATGTACTCAAAGAGGTATTTCAGAGTTTGAGAACTAGCAATTATTGAAGAAATTTGCAAGAGTTCAATGGAAAATGTACTTTATCATTTAAATTTTTGAGAGGATATTTTATTAACAAATGTTTGCTTGGTAAATAAATTATATTGAATATAAGTTAATTTTGGCAGGTAAGGAGGTGTTGTGATGATGGATAGAAGAAAACTCATCATGTTTCACAAAAAAAAATGTAAAACTCATTATTAGGGTGGACACGGATCGGAAATCAAGCATTTTCAAGGTATTCGGATCCAAAAAAATTAGATATCCCAATTTTGGATATCCGGATCTGATCCGAGATAAAAATTTTAAATTATGATTATTATATTTTCACAAAAACAAATAGATGAAATGGTAAAATGATGTAAAGTTGTTTTAGAACCAAAATTTATGAAGAAAATATGTCAATCTTGCATTCTAACTTAGATTTTGGAGGTCGTCGATGGAAATATTTGTGAGTTAAAACATTGAAAAGTATTAGAAACAATATTTGCCAACTAAATGGACTTATGTGGTAAAATTAATTTAGGCTTTCAAAAATCACCATTAAACATTATTATAACTGGATTTATTTAAAACTAAAATAAGTATTATGTAATACATCACCCGGATCCGGAAATCCGCCCCCAAATTCTTACTACCCGGATCCGGACATATTTCATACCCAAATTTTTGGATTGGATCGGATCAGATAACGATCAAATTTCAGATTCCGGATAATTTTCCCACTCCTACACGTTATGCCACTCTAATTTTTTAGAATGTTGCTACTCTTTACAAGTTTCTAGATTTTATAATATTTACAAAGTATGGATTATATCATTGGTATACAACCAATTATCTGTCAAATCTTGTTATAATTATGTAAAAGAGTTTATAACAAATTTTCAAAAATTAGAAATTCAGAAAGATTGAATGAGCTAACCTCTTTATTTTATGTTTCCTGAATTGATGGTTCTGATAGCCTTCATTGTAGTAACAATATGTTTATTCTTTCTTGGACATGTAACACATAAATTTTAACTTGCGTATATTAGAAACATGGAAAAACTAATGTTATTTTATAATATAGATATACTTAAGATAAAATGCAAAAAAACATAAAGATTGTGATTCTTATCTTTCTAAATATATCTTTTGTATTTATCTGTGTTTAGAGTATATCATAACTTTCTGACTTTGTAACCTGAAAGTATTAACAAAATGATCAAAAAATTTTATTGCAACTAGAATTTTTCAAAACTTATTAAGATATACAAAGTACGTGTAATACTTAGCTTATACAAAAAATCGGTAAAACTAGCCTAAAAAATTAAATCTTTCATCGGTGTCATCAAATTCTTCATTGCTCATTGAATATATTGGATGTCTCAACAAAATTTTCAAAATTATCTAATTATTGATTCGTCTGAAAAAAGAACAATCCACAAATTCAGATAAATTCTAAAAAATATTTAAATATTCAAATCAGAAACATAAGAATCTAAATAATTCAAGCTAATTCGAGAAAATCGCTATATTATAATACCTGAGAAACATCGAATCTCTAACTCTTCTCAAAATATGTGTTACATCAGGTCCGCCACGGCGCATAACACAAGATAATGAAAGCATAGATTAGGGCATCTAAATTTAAGGGGCATGTTTTGGGTTAAAATATTTTGGGCCTCTTACACGGAAAAAAAAAAATATGTAAGAGATTTTTCTTTTAAGAGCAATACTTGTTGGGCTTTTCAAAAAATGTTTGTGTGTTTTTACTTAACAAACTGTAATTAAGTGTGTTATTAAAAAAAATTGTGATTTTCTAAAATTCTGGTTATATATATATATATATATATATATATTTTAATCCCAAATGCAAAGAAGACTATATTTCAATAACATAATTTTATTTTTACTGTTTATTCCTTTTCATACAAACAGTTTAAAGAATTAGAAACTATTTTATAAAAATTTAATGTAATTTTGTATATTACTATTGTTTATGATTTAGCATAGTAAATGGAAATAAAACTTTTAGCTCTATCTTATAGCAGACAACTCATCAGGTCTCTGAGCAGGAAGGATTAACACCGAATTTGTGACGTCATGTTGTCATTATTATACCTTTATATGGTGAGAGATATTGACACTGAAAACATCGACAGTGCAAATGTGTAGGGATCAATTTTGCGTGCTTTGAATTTATTAGAGCATTCCAATCAGACATTTTAAGTGGGTTTCTGAAAAGTAAAACTTAAGTGAGAAAGTGAGAAACTATGAGAATCAATTCTCATTTGAGAAACCAATGAGAACCTACTATATACTACATGTCATTGTATGAGTGATTCAAATATTTTTTTCAATAAATTAAATACACAATAGTTTAGACTATAAATTCAATAGTTTGTTTGTTGTTATTTTTTACTTTTTATTTTTTTATGACTCATAAAATAAAAATATCTATCTATCAGCTCCATTTTGCATGAGTTTTAAATTATATATTAATTTAATTTTAATTGATATTAGTTTAGTTTAGAAAAAAAAGATTGTCAGCTACACGAAATATTCCAAAATACATGACCACACATACCAATTTCAAAATGTGTAAAAACTACACCAACTATATGTTTTGCATGGCTACATATACGAACTATATGATGACATGTGGCCAACATCATGACTATATTATTCCGGTACACTGGTCACTGAAATCCGCAAAGCTGGTGCTTACCAAAAAATATTTTAAAAATATTTAATTTTTATCTATTTTGAAAAAATCAAAATTAAATATTTAACTAAAAATTTGCATTTTTAAACACAAATAAAAATGACAATTGTAATATATTATTTAAATTTACTATTTTTACAGATAAGAAAATTACAAACAATATTATAAAACGGAAAAATGTTATCTTTATGCATGACCACGGTTACGGTTATAGTCTTTTAACCATCGGTTACAGTTATAAATTTTATTTTGAACGTAACATTAATCATTATAAAAACTGTTAAAACGATTAGGGTTAAATACAATTATTGTTATAATAGCTATGGTTAAATATGGTTACAATTATTTGATGATAACAATAGGATTAATATCGGAGACGAACCCATATTTTTTAACTTTTAAATAAAAAAATAAACAATGATATATCAAATAATATTTATTTAACAATAAATTTTTTTGTGATTGTGTGGTTCAAATATTTATAGTGAATTAGCTAAATAACCATGAATTTTGTTTAATTAAACAAATCTACAAATAATTAAATTTATGGTCATAAATAATATTTGTTTCTAGACGTCAGAGGGAAATTTCTCGTCTTCTAGAACATATTTTTCTCAAATAGCCTCGAATTTCAAGTCGATGTCTGGATCACTAATTATGTATCAAACAACTTTTTTTTGTTTTAGATTTTTTTTTGTTAAACTATTTTGTATTCTCTAAAAAATAAGTAGAATTAAATAATATTTTACAATTCTTATTTTTTATTTGTGTTTCTAAAATGAGATTTTTTAGATAAATATATATTTTTGATTTTTTATCAAAATAAATAAAAATAAAATATTTTTTAAATATTTCTTTTGGTCAACACCGGTCAACACCAATTTTTGCTGGATTCCGATGAGCGGTATGTCGGAATTACATGATCGTGATGTTGGTCATATGTTATCATATAATTCGTATATGTAGACATGTGAAACATATAATTGGTGTAGTTCACTATACATTTCGAAACTTGGTATGTGTGGTCATGTATTTCGATATAATTCGTGAAGCTCACAATTTTTTTTTTTTTTAGTTTAATACAATAACCATTAATATTTTTTTAAAAGCTATACAATAAATATTAAATTATTATTTGTTTAGTATACAATAATATTAAATATAAGAAAAACTGAGATTTAGAAATTGGAAAAAATGTTTTGAAATTATTAAAATCATGTATAATTATTAATTTATTCTCTTATATATAGTAAGAATGTTAAATCCAATTTCCTTTTTTTCTAAAAATCTCCCAAAACCACCTGAAATATTTTCCTTTTTTTCTATAAATCTCACCAAATCACAAGCTATTTTTTATTTTTTCCAATTAAAAAATCTAAACAATTTCACCAAATATCCTAAAATCTCACTCATATCTCTCAAAATTTAAAATATCTTAAATTTCATCAAATCTCCTATAATTCTAGTTTCAATAGACCTCCGTAAAGACTTGGAAAATTATGAGATTAGGAAAATATAAAATAATATTCTGACATTTAAAAAAAATCTTCTTAACTATTTATTCTCTCACTAAAAGATGTAAAAAGTGAACATTTGAGAGAGTCATGAGAACCTAATTTAATATGTGTCCATTATTCATTGGTTTAATTCCTTTAAAATTTTTAAAATTTAATTATAAAATAAACTTTTATTAAAATATAATATTTTTTTTTGAGAAACTATGAAAGTATCTTACCAATGCATATACTCTAAGTATCTCAAATTAAAAAATACTAAAAATATTAGTTTTATATTATGGAGAAACTTAGTGAGAGACCCGGGATACTCTTGTACTCATGGCCTCATGGCCATGCATACGATCCTTTGTCACCACAACCCAAATCTGTTCACCTGGCTTTAAGTCTAAAAACGAACTAAATCAAGCGTAAACAAAACCCAACCAAAATAATTAACCAAATCCAAGTCTTTTTAATGCACCAAAGCTAGAGCTTAGACCAATCACAAAAGATATGGTCATTACAACAAAAACACATAATGGGTGAACATAGCAACGCAAAAAAAAAGCTCAAGACCATCACGGATAATAGTTTTCCAACAATATTGGTAGTTTGGTACCAAAAAAAAAAAAAAAAAA
>VBRH01000167.1:0-25383 GCA_014578085.1 Cardamine resedifolia | reverse complement strand
AAAATATTTTACGTTAAGAAACGACTCTGTTATTTACCATAAATACTACTTTTAACGTTTTAGAATAAAGATGATTAATAGTGTGTCAGATGAATAATTTGTTTGATGAATAACTACAAAACTATAAGAAGGCGAGCTTTGGAGATCAATGAAGTGTACAATAGGATAAAAGTAAAATCCTTGGATTGTAAAATTCACAAGAATTCACGGATACAGTGGAAATATCTCAATCTATTTGGCTAAAAGTTCAAGAATTTTGGAGCAAATTATCAAAGTAAAGGTTTAAGACATATCTAGCGGCGGAGAGAACATCAAGCCGCCTCTCACTCGGCTCATACTTGCCTTTCCGGAGCTGATACCGATGAGTCACGGCGGAGATTGTATATGTTTGCCCTTCTATCATCACATTCTCTCCACACTGAAGATTCTGCAAATCAAATTCATATAGAATTACGACAAACCAAATCAATTTGTCAAAATTCTCACTTCGAACGAATCTGTAATTGGAATGGTTGATAAGGGAATTCTAATTTTCTAATGGAATATTCCCGAAGTTAAAGGAAAGAAGAAGATTTGAGACTCACATGAGGAAGACAACGAACGCCTAGAGATTTAGGAGGAGGAGTAATTTCAATAACTTTATAAGGATAATTGCTTTGATCTCTTCCTTTCTCCTTCTTTCTGCAATTTATCTTCAACCTCGACTCTACCTGCAAAAACCCTAATTCCTTTTACAACAATCTTTGGGGACTAAAAAAAAGGATTTGAGATTGAATTCGCTACAAAGTTCGTTACTTTTCCAATACAGACGAGATTTGATGCAAGTGTTGCCATTCTCAGAAACCCAGAACTAGAAAAGATAATGCTGCTAACAGATTTTCCCGTTTATATAAAAGATAAGAAAATGAACGAGAGCGGATTGGTGAAATTTTCTTAAGAAACTTACGAAACCTAGTTGAAATTTGTTTTCTGAATTATGAAAACACGAAAAAACAAGAAACTAAGAAATTGAGACAGATGATTGACCGCAAGATATTTTTAGGTCAATTTGTGGCTCTCACTTAAGGAAGAAGAAGAAGACTTTCAAAACCCTCGGACACATACAGAGGCTTCAAAAGAAATTAAGCAATGGTACAAAACTAGATTCTTAAGAGGATTGAATGAAACCTCAAAAGCGATGATGATACAAGCTAAGTCTAATATAGTTGCCAAAAGAGTAGCAAGAAAAAAAAATATATAATCTGGCATTGTTACGCCGAATTAAATTATCTAAAAAATGTATTTAAACTACTCAAAGAAATTCAAAGCCCTAAAGCCCCTCCTCTCTCAGAATACAATAACTAGCTATCAATCTTGATAACCATACATGAGCTAAACATGACAGAGAAACAAGAACAAGATTGAAGCTTTATGGAGTAGCTTTCTACCTTCCATAAGGATGGTACCGTCCGCTTCCACCCCCATATCCGCCTCTACTTCCTCCTCCTCCCCCTCCATAAAACGAGCCTCCACCACTTCCGCCACCACCACTGTATCCTCCTCCGCCTCCACCTCCAAGCCCACCCATGTCATAGCCACCATTACCACCACCACCTCTATAACCTCCACCACCAGCACCACCCATTCCACCACCATACCCACCACTACCATATCCACCTCCATAACTGCCACTTGGTCCACCATAACCACCTCCAGGTTCACTGTATGGCCCACCATACATATCACCTGGTCCACCACCATACCCACCACCTCCCATACCGTAACCGCCTCTGTTGTAACCACCGCCTCCTCCTCCATAACGACTAGAATATCCAAGTGCTGGTTCTCCTCTGTAAGGTCCAACACCGCCACCATATCCACCGCCTCCATACCCGCCAAATTCTCCTCCATAACCACCAGAACGGCCACCTCCATATCCGCTACCACCTGACTTGTAAGGACCACCTGGACCACCATATCCACCACCATGTCCGCCATAACCATCTCCATAACCTCCACCAAAGTTTGAGCGAGAGTCACTAAACCGCTTTGACGGGGTTGTAACTGAGTTTGGTTTTTTCGGCTCTGCCTTCTTTATCTCTACCTGTAGGAGAAAATTTTCCCCAGACAACACCACAAAGCAACAATGGAGATGTGAGTGCTCTGATTATAGCTACAAAAGCCTTAGAATCTCAACAATATTCGTAAGAGTGCGCAGTTACCTGAGTCCCTGAGAGCTCAATTCTGTTCCCTTTCGCCAAGAGATGATCAACCATATCTTCACTTTCATATGTAACAAACCCAAAACCGCGTGATCTTCCAGTTGAGTGATCACGCATAATCTGGTGTTCCTTCAGCTCTCCAAATTGCATAAAGAACTCCTTGAACTCATCTATACAAACAACAATCACCAGATGAGTAACTTCATAAATAAACATGATTGTGATATAAAGATCATATGATAAAGATATTTGATAAAATGGAAGAGCGTTCTACCATCATCCACAGAAGAAGGAATTCCTCCCACAAATATCTTCTTGGTTTTGAAATCATTAGAGCTCATGGACCCTCTCGGTATTGTCCGCTTAATTTCAACCTAAAGGGCCCAAAGAAAGTGAATGTAAGGCACAACACAACTAACAAACTCAAAAACGTAAAGCACAAGCTCAATCTAACCTGCTTCCCATTTATAATGTGATTGTCCTGGATAACTTTATCGACCACCGAGGAATCAGCATAAGTCACAAACCCAAATCCTCGGGGCTGTCCAGTTTTCCTATCCTTCATAATCACAGAATCGGTGATCTCTCCATATTTCCCAAAATGCTTGACGAATTCAGCTGCATAAGCAAATCATAGAGTTATAAAGTATTGAACTTAACGCAATAACGAGAGCCGCTAACCTCTTACAATGTGCTAACCTGAAGTTGTCTCCCTGGCTAAACCTCCAACAAATATCTTTCTACAAATTCCACAAAACATCGTATAAGTACACTAATCACTAAGTATAAAGAAACTGGAGAAGAGGACTAAACGTATCCTTCCCCACTCCAGATTTCTCTAGGGGCAAACAAAGAAACTTAACTAAGCTTTTCCATTCCGTAAAGTTCGAATCTTTTTATACTTTCTATCTCAAATTTCTATAGCACAGATCCTAACAAGCCATCAATTACACAGAATTAAGCGAAAAAGATGAGTAATTTTGAAAACCCTAGAAGATTTTATTTCAATTAACTTGCAATTGAGAAAATACCCAAACCCTAATTCCTAAATCTACAATCTTTTCGGAAGAAATAGAGGAAATGTACCCAGCACTATCGATGCCACCAGAGTGTGGGTGAGATTTGTCGTCATCGTCCTCAACATCTTCGGATGGTTTAGGATCGTGGATTTCATCATCGATAACTGTCTCCGTTCCATAAGGGTCCATGCCGAGAAAATCGAAAACCTAAAGCTTTGAGAACGAAGAAGATGAAGAAGAAGCGGCAGCCGCCTAAAAGCCGTGTTGAGCAGTAAGCAAGCCTTCTAAAACCCTTAGAGAAGAGAAAGGTCGATACTTATTGTACTCCGCGTTGCACTTGATTTTAGCTCCGTTTCTTCTGTTAGAAATAAGGACGGTTGATATCGCTTTTGATTTTATAATGAGAAAATCTTAACCGTTGAATTGTCTTTTTCTTTTCTTTTCTTTTTTAGCAATTTAAGAGTAGAAAAGGACAAAGACTATATTTAAGGAAAGTACTCATATTATTTATTTTTATTTTTTTCCGATTTTTTATTATTAAATAATAATATTATATTAATCATCCCAAACCGGATATATGTGGTTTATAAAGATAATTGGTTTGGTACAAAAAAAACCGTATAAACAGAATACTAAACCAACAAAGAGAGAAACGAGTCCAACAAGCTGAGTCCTCTTTCACTCCGGTGCCAGAATCTCTCTCGTCGTCCAGCCTCCAGTCACCAGCATTGACCACCTCATCAATCCAGTCAAAGGAGGAGCTCCGGCAAAAGATCAACAAAGATGAGCCGGCCGCACCCGTCTGACGCCAATAATGCATAGAACGCCAAAAGACTGTCCATCGTATTTTTCTTTGACTTGTGACGCTACCCTTCCAACCAACGGACAACGATTTTTGCCACGAATCCTGGTGGCCCTTCGTTAGATCTCCGAGTCCATTTCCACCGTGAACGCTTCCTCTGCATCCTTCACCCGCCAAAACTGCCTCGCCGTCGTGGCCATACCACGCCTCAGCATCTCCGGAGTTGTGATGGCCAAATCTTCCCTCACCAATCTCAAAAAGGGAAACTATCTTTCATACATTCGATTCAGAGTCGAAAGATGAAAGTTCTCAGCAATTCCTATTGCTTTTTTTTTTTAATAAAATGAGGGAATTTGCATTCCAAGCCACATATGCATCATTGTCTTAAAGCAGCTAAAGTATTCTACTTTACCACAAACTAATAGCTAAACAACGTGAGGCAGAGTTTAGCCAGATTTTTAATAATGTGCGATGACGAACACCACCGTTGGACAAACCTTCTCCAACTTTTTTTTGTTTGTAAAAGATTTACTATTGAATGCATGAGAAAGAAAAAACAAGGATGCCTTAAGGCCCATAATTCTTTTGAGGCCCAATCACATATATCGGAACCTAAATCTAATAGCTCATTAGATAATATAGAAGATAATTAAGAGGAAGAAGCCCACGAAGGGGAGAAGAAGCATCGAAACCTCCGTACAAACCACAGATTTTGACAGATGAAGCATTGAGAGATCACCGTCATTGATGAAAGTCTGGGATGAGACAGCAGCTCTTCAGATGAAAGACACCTATGGGAGTGGGAGACGGATGTGGGGAACCACAACTGCAACAAAGCTGAAGCAAGATCCGAATTCCTCGACCTTAAGCTTGAAGCTCTTTTCCTGATTGTTAAGTCTATGTTCTTAATGATGTTTTCCGGTGGCTTAGATATATTCCTATGGAGGCGATTATTTCTCTCAGCCTAGATCTGGTATATTACATTCTGCCAAGCCAATCTCACAAGTTTTCTCTGCACATTGTCGTAGTTTGGAGACCCGATCTGATTAAAAGTGTCGTTTCAATCAGGAGTAACATGGATGGAGAGCTTTCTTCCAATTTTTGTCCATATGTGCCATGTGAATGAACACTGAAAGAATATATGTGATCTCGATTCAGGGCATTGATGACAGAGAAGACAAGTTGGATCTACCGGAAGACCCCACTGCACCATCCTATCTTTAGTTGGGCACCGGTTAAGAATAAACATCCAAGTAAAATTTTTTTGTCTCGGTATTCCTTCTGGAAACCAAACATCTTTGCTCCAGCTAACTTTTGGTTGATGATCTTTCAAGCTTTGATAAACCGCTCCAGTATGAAATTTGTTGCTTTTCTTCCCATCGAACCACCATTCATATATGTCTATGCCGTCTGTTAAATCTACAATTGTTAAATGGATAAGTAAGTTTACTTGTTCCTCTGACCTTGCCGCAGGTAGCATCCAGTTTAGTCCAGTCCAAAGGCTTGCTAAAGTAGCTGACAACCCCAGACCTAGCGAGCCCATAGAATTGCTGAGGTAAACTTTGAGGTTCCCAAAAGGAGACCAATTGTCTGACCATAACCGACAAGTCTCTCCATTTCCCACTTTCAGCCGAATCCAACCATAGATAAGTTCTCTTTGCTTTATGAGTTTGTTAGTGTTCCAAGAGAATTTTTGCTTGGTATTGATGACCCAAAACTTGCTTAAGTCATCTTCTAACACCTCTTTTCTTAACCAGGTTGTCCAGATGGAGTTAGGTTGAAAGAAGAATAACCAGACAAGCTTTAGTGAGCTAGCTCTGTTCCAAGCAATAATGTCTCTCATCCCCAGTCTCCTTTCATCCTTTCCCAAAGTAAGATTTTCCCATGAGACTCTGCCTGAATTATTTCCTTCTGTTGTTCCGATCCATAAAAAATGGCTACTCATTGATGTGATCTCGTTAATGCAGCTCTTAGGTAGATAAAAAGTCTCACACCAGAAGTTAGTCATTCCTGCAATGACCGAATTCAAAAGCTGCAGCCTACCTGCATATGACAAGGTTTTAGCAGCCCATGAGGAGATTCTACCTCTGATCTGGTTCAACAGTGGAGCACAATTGGCTAATATGAGTTTTTTAGTGCATAGCAGAACACCTAGGTATTTAACAGGTAGAATACCATGAGCTAGCCCAGTTGTAGTGTGGATGAGATTAATTTCCTCTTGTGATAACCATGCAGAATAAAAGCTTATTTTTTGAATACTAACATAGAGACTTGACTTTGCCTCAAATTCTTGTAGAATCATAAGAGTGTTATGGACAAATCTTATTGAACCATCTATGAATATGAGCAAATCATCCGCAAAGCAAAGATGTGTTAGCTTTGTTTCCTTGCAATGTTTATGATAACCAGTCTTCCCCTCTTCAGCTGCATTATTCAGCATATAAGATAGAAAATTCATACATAGAACAAATAGATAAGGAGACATGGGATTCCCTTGTCTTAGGCCCCTTTTCCCTTTGAAAAATCCATGAATTGCTCCATTATAGCCCACTGAGAAACTTGTAGTGTAGACACAACCTTCTCCAACTTTGACTAACATACTCATTCCTTGGTATTGTCAAATAAAAATCTCAAACTAGTGGCTTATGATATTATTTTACCCTAAAATGTTTTGGTTGAATACACATTTTTTATATATAAAAAAGTATATTGTAAATAACATAAAGATCGTTATTTTATATTTGATTATTTTTATTAAATTATTACAATTTTTATATTTATTAATATATTACAAGACACATGATATATAGAATTCAGTTGTTATAAATTCTACAACTTAATTTCAGGACTAATTACCACGGTATACATATCGCATCCAAGCAAATTCCGTAGAAAAGCCACAAGAACAACATATGAATATATTTGTATCCGCTTTATTGTTTAGAACTAAATCACCTATACAATGGGTCTTACATAAATAGCAAATCGGCCTAGAGAAACGATTGTTCGGAAGCAAATTAAATGACCCTAGGTGACGTATCTCTAAACTGTATCTATGCATTGTGTGCACTAGATTTCTATATACACATTTAGTATGAAGAGTGGAGCCACATTCGTCGCATTTGTAAAACCAACTCTTTGAATATATTTCCTCTTCGCATATCCCGCAACAATATGTGGCATTCACATTTTTCTCACCGTAGCATAAGGAGAGAGGATGATCATCGTATTTGTGTCTTATTGATGTCGGTAAAGTAGCGCATGTGAAGCATAAATTGTAGCCACCACAATCATCTTTATTCTTGCAACATAGATAAAACCAACAATCCAAGTCACAACCTTCACACCTCACCTTGTCGGATACGTTCATAATAACAAATAACCAATGTGGATGACTTTCATGTTTAAATGTATCAGAAATTAAAGCACATTTCACATCAATTATGGTGCAGTAGTCATCCCTGTACAAGAAGCCGGTGCAATAACGTTTACAAGCAACACAAAAAATCAAGTTTCCAATGTTTGCGTCATGTTGACGACTTTCGTAACACAAAGTAAGTTTTTGAGTGCTTATCTCGTGTCTTTTCTTCAGAGGGAGATTAGCACATGCATCGTGAAGAATAAAATCACACTGTGTACATTTGTAGCACAATTCAGAATACAAAGGAAGGGCGCATGCATAGCAATGTTCTCTTGGTTCCTTGAGTCTTGATGATGACAATGAAACCTTCAAATTGTGTTCATGGCTAAAATGTTTGATTAGGTTTTGATCTATCACTTGGAATGGTTTGTTTTCTTCTTTTTCATCTTCTTCCGGTACCCCTTCAAGTTCTCTCCCACCCCAAATGTTATCATTTGTTACACATTTTGAATGAACAACGTAAGAACAAACCAAGCAAGAGTATGCTCCATAGTCTCCATTAACAGGGTCATAACATACCCCACAAATCCACTTCCCAGGGCCAAGAGAAGAAACACGAGAGATACGATGATCATGGCGATTGATGTATATAACACGTGATAAGCCAATGCATGCTCTATGGATTATGAAACGACATTGAAGACAAAAGCAAGGGCAATCTATACTGCATAACCCACATGCATAACAAGTGAAGGAGACTTCTATCGGTACTTGGTGGAGTTCATGCTCATGGGCCTTAGTTTGGTGAAAAATCAGTGGTTTTCTCGCACAAGGGATACATATACTAAAAACACATTGTGAACATTGATAAAATACACCATCCCGTATATTCAATATATTCCGTTTACCTTTACATAGGGAACATGATTCTGAGTTGTTATATGTGATGAGCTTAAGAGGGTGATTATGACGAGAAGGAATGATGACGTTGTTGCATTCCTCGTGAACATAAAAGTTGCAGGACTTACACTTGTAGCCTTGCTTGTTGTCATGATGATCTTCATAGCACGCATAACATTTTGATGATTTTTTTGTATATTCTAGTGAATAACCATGACCAGGGCATACGTTTATTATACTCATTTGATCCATGATTGCTTTGTTGGAACCTTCTTCTTCCCCCTTTTTTTGTTTGGTGGAGATTTGTGTAATGAAAAAAACTATCAGAGAAACAAGAATAAGAAATGAATTATTTTCTCACAATATACTAAATCAACTCACAAAGAAGTGAATTTATAGTTTAATTTGACTTGCATTGGAACATTAGATTACCTATTTGATACTAATAACTAAGGGATAGCTTTGAAAAAACAAAAAAGAGAATCAAGTCATTTGGGTAATTAGAGACAATACTAAAGAAAAAGAAGCCCCAAAATGGGAGTAAAGGGAAATATGTTTAACCTCTCCATGAAGTTATTTATGTAATTGGAACATTAGAGTACATATTTGATATTAATAACTTAGGGATAGCTTTGAAAAACAAAAAGAGAATCAAGTCCTTTGCTTAATTAGAGAGAATACTAAAGAAAAAAAAGACCCAAAATGGGGGAAAAGAGAAATATGTTTAACCTCTCCATGAAGTTATTTATGTAATTGGATACCAATTTGTTCACCAACAATTAGATTATTTACTTGAGTAGCAAGAAGTTACAATCATAGAACATATATAGTGGGATCTATACAAAAGTAGCATTGAACTAAGGCAATGGCATGACATCTTTTTTTTGGTAGATTTTATAGTTTAATATGTTGCAATGCTCGTCACAAGAGAATTGAGACATTCTAGATAGTATAGACATTGAACTAATTAGAATGAACTTGGCAAAATGGTCGAGAGATACAACTATTAAAACCTACATGGAACTAGTTATGGTAAAACAAAAGTGTGTCATTGCCTAATGTTAAGTGATTTACTGAATTTTACAATCGATATGACGAAAGGTTCCACATTAGTCTCACATGAGTAGAATCACTTCTTTGTATCCGTAAGTTTCATCAATGCTCACCATAGTCATGACAATGCACAAATGATATAAACATTGGTGGCCTTAAGTTTGGTGGTTTACAAACAAAAATATGTTCTAATCCCTAACGAACAAAGTTTGCAACTGACACCAAAATCATCAAATACAAAATTTCTACATAGTGTTTTGAGGATTAAACCTTCTCCTTCCATCTCTTCTGTAATAAGGAGTTTCATCCACTGTTCTCTTCACAGACTCCATAAATGGTGATGGTGTCCTTGGAGATTCCTCATGGTATATAACAGTACCACTTCTTCTTTCTGGTGTTCCCGGTGCTGCAGCTGCACTGTTTGATGCATTTCTAGTTGTTCCCGCTTGCCCAATTGGAACTGGTCTATCTATCACTTTCATCAAGATGATCACTGATACAATCACCACCAAAATACTCCATAGTATCTTGAACAAAACAGAGTATCCATCTTTAGATGGCGCTGCTAGGGACTCGCCCGTTTCATAGGAAACATCGATTTCTACACTTTGGCCTGTAGAAAACAAATTTATTTATCACATAGCAAGTTAAGAAAACAGAGCTTAGTCAGTAACCGGTGTAGTAAGAAGTAGCTCACCAGTAGCAGGGAGAGTGATGAGGATTCTATCTGTGAATTGCTCTGTTCTTAGCACATTCACCTGAAAAAGGTTGAAAAAAATCGATAGCTTAGTAAGTTGTTGATCATTTGTTATTATAGATTAGATTACCAAGCTTATAGATAGGCTTTGAGTGAGAAAACACCTCGTATAGTGCACGCCCTGCGATACCAAAATCTTCTCTCTTGATCAAGTTTATCGATAACCTACCTTTGTTTCGCCAGTGAATTTGAACATCTGCAATGAGTATTTTATTTATCATTTGCATTTCTTAATAGGAAAAAATATATTTAAAAAGTAACAATTGATATAACGGTTTTACCGGTGTTCCCCAGTATCGAAATGATGGTATTGTTAGCATCCGGGTTTATATTCAGCTGCAAGATATTTCCAATTCAAACTCAGATAAAGCACATATTCTGAAAATATATGATTTGATTCTTTTAGAAATGCAAAGAAATTAAGAAACTTGTTAACCTTGTTTGGCCCTGTTACAGAAAACCCTCCAATAAGAAGTGCAGTTGCAGATCCCAAAACATGATGAGCTTCTTTCAGTGAAGCATTAATGGAGAAGGACACATGAGGTTTCATGTCTTTTGATGTAGGCATGAACTGAACCAGATGCTCCGGTGAGTGTGGGAAGAAATGACAATAAGTGTTGCCAGTATCAAGATCCACCCATGGCTTTGCATATCTTCAATGCAAGAAACCCGATCATTTATATATGTACATATGCATTAATGCGTAGAAATTCACTACAAGAAATTATAGTTGAAGTATGCATCAATACCCTATAAACGGAGGGTCTACTTGGCAGTTAAAAGTGGCCCTACTAACATTTTCCCTGTTGCAGTTTAAATCATCATCAGTAAATAAGTTTGTCTCCTATATGTTTTCTGAAGGAAAATTAAAAGATTACAGACCTGAATTTCACAGGAAAGCTATATCCTTCTGCAGGGACGTGGACATTTGTCAATGTTTCTCTAGGAGAGTCAATATGTATAGTGTTTCCAGGTAGTACTGTGACTTTTGTTTGCAGTTTCAAACCATAACCTTCAAATGTAACTGTGCAGATGCGAGAAAGCATCAGCAGCAAGACAGCGAATATCTCTCAGTGCCCTGTTTGATGTAAATGAAAAGCATGAAAAAATAAATTTATTTTACCGTGCGTTGAGCCTTGGCTAATCGCTTTGGCTTGGCCAGATGCCACATTGACGGATATGACACTTCTGTTTGATGTAACCCATTGACCAGAAACTTGATGATCAGCCCCTATATCACATCACACATGTCTTAGAATTTGCAAGAAATATGTATTTTCTAGCAGGATTGGCATTAAAATGTCTTTATCATGTAGATTTGATTTGACATTTTACCTGCTATGCTGAAATTTAACAAATTTCCATTGTGAACGACCGGGTTTTGAGGACATATATGTGCCCCAACTGAAACCTGACAAAACAAAACACCTGTGATATAGCCAATTGCAGATATCATAAAAGATGTATGCGTACCTATACAACAGCAAGTTATTTTTAACTGAGTATTCATAGAATAAGCCCATACCAGAACGTAGTCTGCTTTCCTGAGATTGCCGCCAATGGAGACCCGAACAAGAGCTTTACCATGTTTTATTCCCTTCATTGTAAAGTGAAGGAGATTAGAGAGGAGCAGTCAAGTAGCGAAGCATAGATTTAGTAACCATCAGCAAAAGTTGATTGTAAGGATAAACACACCTTAATGTAGACACTTGTTTGGTCACTAACAGCCTTAATAGATACAACATCACGATGATTGGTTTCGACATTGTATGTGGTAACACCATGTGCTTCCAGAAAAGGGATTCCTTTTTGAAACAAAACACAAAGATATTAAAAACACACACACATCAAGAAAATCAAGTATGCATGTTGAAGTAGAAAGCATTACCTAGAGTGTCATAGTAATTTATTGGAAGTTCAAGCTCACCGCCAACAGCAAGATCTACCACGTGGAAAGGAATCCCCTCACTCTTCATTCTTATTTGAGCAACCTGATAAAACTCTATGTTACCAACAAAGCGGAAATATAAATGATGAAAGAAACTAATAAAGAAGAGTGGCCAGAAACTGTAGGATTGTTTATAGAAACAGTTCCACATATTCAAAGTACCTCTGCAACCCTCACACAAGCAGCAATCTCAATCCTTCCACTTGTGCGGTCTTTGGCTTGAATACATGCAACATTGTTGCTATCTGTTGTTTTGACACTTCCTCCATTAATTGATACGGTCTCTCGTTCAAAATCAGCCCGAGAGCTACAGTCTTTCAGTATGGAATAGACTATATTGCCTCTGTGACTTTGACCATCCCTGCGCTTCTGTGGCTCAAGAGATGAAGGCAATAGACTAGATGATGTGTAGAAAGGAGGAAGAACCCAGGTCATAGGAACCCCAAGAGAAAGAGGGAGATCAGGCACAACAGATAAAATCATTGACGCTTCATATGTTCTAGATTCAGAGTACAAGCCAGGAGACACAAAATCACATGAGAAAGCAATTGTAACTCTGGTTTTCCCAGCTGATCTGTAATAGAAAATATAAGCTGCTCGTTAAAATTTGCTGAGTCGTCTAGCTGATGTACTGTCAAAGCTTACTAATCTGCATAAACCTCAGCTGCACAGATTACAGGAATACTGAGCTTAAGTTATTACTAACAAACTGTGTCATTGCCTTCTAAGCTTGAGTAACCTTATTCCAATAGTTTTTAACGTGCAAGCTAATCTAATTGCACTAGCTGAGCATGATGATCTGGAGTAGTGAAAAGTAACTTCTCTAAGAGAACTAACTAAATGGACTAGCCAATTTATCAACCATAACTGGACAATGGTTTGCATTTTTATTATCCGTTACTGTGTCTAGGCTAGAGTGCACATGCAGTAATCGCAGGTTACCTTCCTTGGACGACACTGACAAAGCCAGCATTCTCTTCCACATCAATGGAGGATGCAATGAAACTTAACACCTTAACAAGAAAAAACAGAGCTCTCTGTCATAAACACAGTAGTTGGAAAATTAGATTACTATTTATAATACAAGGGTAAACACTATATTGGACCTCCTCATCTTTGATAGTCCACTTGTATGCTCTGCAGAGCTCATAAAAGGACAAAAGGTCTCCCTGATAATGTAACCATAAAATCAGACTTTTGCAAGTGAGAAAAGACTCCAGACGAGTTAACTTAAGCAGTGAGTTATTTCTGGCTTATGATTCTCACCTCAGAAAATGATGGGGACATAGGCATTTCATGACCAACGGCCACGGTGTCACTTTGAGCTATCAGCATTGCAGCAGCAGGAATTCCTACTTCCGCATTTCCAACTGCCTGGCAAACTACAGTACCTTCACTTCCGTAAATCGTCGCATAGATTGTCTGGTCATAAAAGAAACCAGGTCAAAATTACATAATTTTTGAGTCTACATCTTTCCATAAAGTGTAGTTGGAAATGATTTTATAGCCAAATCCTGTTCTGCTTTATCAAATCAAGTATTGAAAAGGTAAGGTAGATTTGAAGCATTTTTCCCGCACCGTGTTGCCGGGGGATGTTGCGTAGAGTCGTCCTGATTTTTCAATCTTTGCAACTTGGTTATCCACAGTGGTGTAGTCAATAGTAACATTCATGGTTGGACCTCCTTCAACAGTTAGCTATAAGTAAAAAAAAAATCTGATCAGCCAAAAAATCAATGAGTATAAAGATAAAGTCAAAAAAAAAAAAATCGGTAACTGGAACAGTGACCCAAATCTTGGTGGGTGAAAAATATATATTTCCATCATACCACATAAGAAGCACCAGGAACAAGAAATATTCCTTGTGGGTGGAGTCTTGGTGGGGAATAAACTTCGATTTTAATAGTTTGGCTCAGTACTTTATCTCCTGATTGTTGTCTTGCGCTGACCTATTAAAAAAAATATTGCTTTAGTTCCAGAACAAAATTATAACAGCATTGAAAGATTCAAGAAGTAAACCCACATGTACGGCTGTGATTCCCAGTCGTCTAGCAGCTATTTTAAACGAGGAAGTTGCCAAGTGTTCACCAACAGAAAGTGGATTATCGTCGACACTGACATGCTCCACAAGATCATCCTCAATATGCACCATAATGTCCATAAGTGGGTACTGCACATATTAACACTTTTATGAATAGCTAATAAGAAAACCAGTAATAAGTAGACATTGTAGTACAAAATATCATTTTTTTTTCTGTTGATCCTTTTTATATCAAAAATTCAGATATGTTAGACAGACAATGCGTATAGGATATTTTCATAACATGTTAGAATAAGAAAAACAAAAACATTTGAACCAAAATATCTACAAAAAATTCCGACTTAAACCTGGGAAGAATCAAAGGTCGTCCCATCATCAATGCCAGTCAACAGATCAATGGAGTGTGTACTTCCTTCCTGCCACGTTCAAATTAAGCATACTAGTAAAGATCACAGAAAGCAATGTGGAACCAAAAAAAATAGAACTAAAAATATACTTGTCAAATATACCATTATACTTATCTCATCCCCAGATGCAATCTTTATCCAGTCCACATCTGCAACTTTAATCTGTATGGTACGAATTACATGGAAGAATTCAGGGTTCATGAAACTTATTCAGTACTTCTAGACTAGAAACAAAGATTGAAAACCCCAGAAAGAAGTAATAGTCATGTTCATCGTACAGAACCAAATCAATAAATCTTACAATTCTACAGAATCAAATTATCATCTTTAGAGCACAAACTTACCAATGCAAGAGCTGAAAGTGGAGGAGAAACCCCAATGTCGTAAACTGTCACGAGTGTAGTCCCCAATCCTTTTGGAGAGAGCATCATCTGCGAGCATTGCAGGCCAGATGGGGGTCGAATAACTTCTGCTACACGAGAATCATTCACAACTGCTTCCCACAAACAGCTTCCTCCAGTCATTGACAAATTCACCTTCGGTTGGAAAACTATTGAATTAGTACAAACCAGAGACGGAAAAAACTACGGGGAAATGCAAATACTCATTGCAAAATCATCCATGCTTCCACTGTATTAATGTATGCATCAAACTATCAATCTATCATTTTACCAAGACTTTAAAGGGAATCATTTGTCAGTGAGTAGGATTTACCTTGGCGTTAGGATTGAAAAAGACCAGGTTGAACTCTGGTGTGACTCTTAGTGTGGAAACCAACTGCATATCCAACCAATAGACATAAATGAGAAACAACTACAGTCACAACTGAGATAGTAACAAGGATTATCAGATAACTGAAGGGAAGTTTAATTGGAGCCGTACGTGTGAATCAATGATAAAGAAATGTGGGAGTAATGAATAAAGCTATTTGCAATTAGTCTTACAAAATGAATACCTGTAAGCGTACAGCATCGGTGAGAGTACTACTAGAACCTTGTGGAAGCAGAGTCAAGTATTGGCTTTCTACAGAATGATCAAAACCAGAAACGGTGGCTCGGACAGTGCACTATCAAAACAGTAAATGACATGTATTACAAAATTTGATAGCTTTAATGTCGGAGGAATGAAATAATAACGAAAGAACTGGTTTATATCTTTACCAATCCTGATTCATTGCGAAGAGCCAGAAATCTCTCCCAGCTAGACTTGGTCATTTTTGAATTATAATCATCGTCCCAATGTGCCAAATTGTTGCAACTACTCAGTTCCCACCTAAGAGAAAGAGTTGAGGAGTTTGAAAAAGCTTCTCCAGAGTCGCTAATACCAACAGCAGCCACTCGAATTATTTGCCCATTTGCCACAGTCACAGGAGTTACACGAAGTCGTCCTGGTGCCCTGTCAGCTTGACTAGCAGCTCTTATCACATCAAGCTTGTTAACTGTAAAATGACATGTATAACCTCATGTCATGAGCATTCCTTCACATTGGAGGTAAATCAATTCCTAGAGAACTCTGAAAGAACCAAGCAATGGAATTGGAGATATGAACATACCAGGCTCATCAACAATGAGCACAACAGAGGATGGTAAGCTGCAATGAACAGACAAGGAAGTTTCTGCAACTGCAGGTAGAGGATGGTCCATACCCACCAGATTCCCTCGCAAGAAGACTAGTTTCTGGATGAATACAAGCATGGAAGAGGTGACAGTGTCATCTTTCACTTTAGATATAAAAAGTAATACCAGCAAATATAAAAAATCACATAGAATCTCTGCAACTTACATAGGAGCCAAGCTTCTGGCACGAAATTTTATACATGTTCGCGTGGCGGTCAAACTCATGATGGACGTTAACTCTCTTTGTAAGATCCTCCTCATCCTCATACAATGTCTTCACAGTCTCAGTAAACTCAACATTCTCATCCCACCTTTCAGGTCCCCCCAGAAGCATAATGTCAACATATGTCCCAGGTACAAGATATAGCTTACTAACACCAAAATCAGTTTCTTCTTGTGTCTTATCAAACCAATACCCACCATGATGATTCCCATTACTCTCTTGTCTGACAGAAAGTGGCAGATAAGATCCAATACTTAAAGTTGCTTTCAAATCAATTGATTCACTTAAAGACTTATCAAAATAATGGAACTCTTTTGCCAGAGTTGCTTGTATCACTGTGCGGCCAGGAGATGAAGTATATATATAAGCCCATGAACAAGAAGGACCGGTGTCCATGCTTCTTACTTCGTCCAACATCATTGTCTCAGATGTTGCATTAACAATCACAAAAGATTCACTCCCTGTCTTCCACTTTATCAATGAATTAAAAGCATCACATCTAGAGAACGAGGCACCTGATATATAGGATCTCCAAGTTGAGAATTTAAAAGAACAAAACCAAACAAAAAACAAAGATGATATATAAACAGCAGAAGTAACAAAAGAAAAGTTCCGGTCATAACCATTCAAAGCCTTCATTGTGACAGCTGCTTGCAGGTGTGATCCCACAACTGTCTCTACTGGAAAGTTTTGTAACATAAGCATAGAAGATGGAATGGAAACTTCAACAATAACCTATGAATAATAAGATAATCAGTTGAAGAACCATAACAACAATAAATCTATCTGCCGAAGCATCAATTCACAAAATAATCCATTCAAGAAAGTCAATGTACCTCATCGAAATTTTGTGAATCGAAAGTTGACACCACCTTTACAGTGGCAATTCCAGGCCTCTTAGCCTGAATAATTCCATAAGCTGACACAGACAAAATGCTCATATCTGAAGTAAACCACTTGTAGTCACTTGATGCTTTTGCACAACCTACAGTAAGGAGAACAAACAAGTCACCATGGATTTCTAAATTGGAAAAGAACAAGTCACGAGAACGATAGCTTGAGAACTGACCTCCTGTCACAAGTAACTCCATCTCCTGATAAACAGCAGGGGTCCAAGGGAGTAGAATCTTAGGTGTGTCATCTTCACTGTTCAGTTCGAACTGCACTTTTTCGCAAACCATAATTTCTTGGACAACCTTGAGAACCTGCCAGAGAAGAAGTTGTTGAACTTGCAGTAACAACAAATGGAAAGAGACAAAAAAATTTCTTAAGAGAGGGTGTGTAATTACCTCTTTTGAATCTTGATGGCCATTGAAGTAAGTCAATGTAGCTGTCAGCTCTCCTAATCCTGGTGAGATTGCTTTCAAAATTCTAGAATTTCGCCGATCATATCCACAGGAAAGATCATCTGGCAATGAAAATATTTTCCAATAATCCGAATCGTTTCCATACAGTTTGATATCATCTGTCTGCAATCAAGACAAATGAAATTATAATGTTTGAACATAACAAGAATCTTAATGAATGACATGACTGGGCAAAAGAAAAGGAAACTTAAGCAAACAAATGAACAGCAGTGACAAAAAACAGTCACAAAAGACTTATCATCAGGTTTTTCTTCAGTTTTCAATTATCCACTTTGATTCAGTGCCTGTTAACGATTTGAATACTGTGTAGCCACCAACAGTTTCCTCTCCAAAAAAGAATATTATGATTACTCATACAAGCTTATGAATGATTGACAACCTAAAGATAAAGAAACTATGCACCACGTCCTATAGTTAGAAAATATAGAGGCAAGGTAACATTGTCACACAAAGAAACTGATGCAAACTGCAAGTGGGAAGGTAAAAGAAAAAGAGAAATACCTCAGTTATATAGATTTCATGTGCATCAGGTCTTCCAGAGAAAATCTTCATTTGAATTAGATATTGACGATCAGAAACCACATACCAATGCATAGATGATGGAAAAGGTTTCGATTCGGTAATAAGATCCCCTGAAATTGACCAATGTGACATGTACAAGATAAAAGTATCTGGAGTGACAACATTAATAGATGATCCTTGAATGTGGCCAGCGACACGGATATCCTCAACAACAACTGTTGTTACCCCCAAGCTTAACGCATTAGTCAGACCTATCAAAGAATCCACTTGAGCAACAGATGAGTTCAACACAGACCATTTGTGATGTGATGATGGTAGATGCACGGCTGCAAATACAACAAACAATAAATCAGACAATAACGAGATTGGTAAGCAACATAACATAGCATGTCACATTCGAGCTACAATTACAAGTATTTAGTATATGAATTAACGCCACAAATACAAGTGATAAAGTTGCAGACAAACCTTGTGGAACGTTCCCACGCATGACCTTTAAAGTGTAACCAAAAGAAGCTCCCATAAGGACATAGACAGGTGAACGAGGTTCAAGTGACATGGCCTCTGCTACCGTTAGTACTATTTCATCCGCTATATGGGTAAGAGGAGCCTCAAGCAGATGAACTGAAACCTTCTCATGTCCAATTTTGGTTCCCTTCACCACAAACAAGTCTGCAAATACACCCTGCAAGTACCATGCCACGTTAGATCTCTCATCCATGAAACTTTTTAGATTCATTAATTTACACTCAATAGATATACATACACTATCTTCAAGCTTTTTCTGGATATCCAAGTAGCCACACAGTCCTCCACAGTCGGTCAATGGAGATTCCTTCAAAGGCACATGAGCAAGATGATGTGTTGATCCACCACTTTCAGGCATTAGCTTCCACATGAACTGTAGACCCACCAGGGAGGAGAACTCGTTTTCTGCAGATAGATTTCAGCAAATTGAAAAAACAACACAGCACAAACTAAAGAAAAACAGTGCAGTATATCAAAACATTAGGCTATGGACTTGTAACTCTTAAGAATGTGGATAAAATCCAGAGAAAGCACTAACCTTCATTATCAAAAGCGCGGACTCTAAGCATGGAAAGTCCATCAAGATCAAGCTTGATAGAATTATGAAAAATCTGGATCCGTGAAAAGTTATCAATAAACACCTTGCAGCGAATCACCATCCCAGTCTGTATATCCGTGGCATAAACCGCAGTCTCCTTTCTACCACTATACGAGGAAATCGATCTCACACGAGCGCTGGTCGAGCAATGACTGCTCGAATTAAACTCAGGTGTAACCGAAATAATATCATGATGATCCCATGACCTGCAAGAAAATTCAGCTAAGTATTCCCAAGAAAAAAAAAGAATCTTGATCTCTAATATCTCATCACGAGTTAGAGCTTTCATAAACGCAGCACACACAGAATCACAGCTAAGAATTGAAAAGAAAAAAACTTTAAACTTTCATAAATACAGTACACAGAAAATCTAATATCCAATACATTTGAGTTCTGTAACAACACTCTAATGCTCCACATTAGCTCGTATCTCTTGAATTATTAAGTTCCTAACATTAAAGAACACGCACTTGGCACTTAGCACAAATTAAGTATAATCAATCTATTGTGAATCCATACAGAAAAAACCAAGTAGCATACATATACAGAAATGAACACGCATTGCCTCAGAATCCCAATAGAATCAAGTACAAGAGAAATTTGAAGCTCTAGAACAAAAACACAGTTAAGAAAAGGCAATCATTCCTTAATTAAACTCATGTTTAAGCTAAGCTAAATTGAACACTATAAGAAAGATGTAGTGTACCATTTGAAGCAGCCATCACTTCCTTGAAGACGATACTCAACTGGGTTCTTCATCCTCGGAGGTAAGAGTATATTAACATCGGTGATGTGCGGACCAGAACCCAACTGCGATGAAATTTCTCCAGGTAAAAGCAATACAACCATAAAGAAGAAGCAGAACGATAAAGGAACCATTTTTATTTTCTTTTTTTTTTGCTACATCAGCTCAAACAAAAGAGAGTGATTGAAGAAGTAGCTTTTTTTGAGTAAACAGTGACTTTAAAATCGACGATGTCAGTGAGAGAGTGAAGATGAGATTGAAACCCTAAAGTGAGGGTTTTTAGAGGGTTTATGGAAAGGGGGAAGAAAATTAAGGAAGACGACGGTGTTGTTATGATACGTGGCAGAATTCTATTGGTAGTAAGGGAAGATTCATTGTAGCTTTAGCATTTTCTTGGAGCTTAGAGAGGGGAGAGTGTTGTTCACGCGCCGATGGGTTTTTGATTTTTTTTATTTCAGATGCTTGGGAAGAGAAAATTTACGTGTGGGTGAGCAAAAAGCGTGTTGTTTTATGTTTTTGGAATAAAGCTGCTTCCCGTTTTCGGCCTTTGGCTTTTGCGATTTGTTTATTTTTTATTTTTTTAACTTAAAACTTTTTGGGATTTTTGGAGACTTTTAAAAATTAAAAGCTCTTGTTCTAATTTTCACCGTTTCTCAAGCTTGCTGGTGAGAAATTGAGTTATCTTTTTCAACTCTATGTCAATGGTTTTCCGGCGAGATGGTGGTGTCCGAGCCATCCGGCGTCGGCGAAGCTCCATGAGCAGGACACGTGTACAAACGTACAACATAGCTTTACACGTGTCATTAGTTGGACGGGACAAACGAATCTTTGAGAGGATGAGCGCATCTCACAAGTTGGGCTTCAATTTCGTTTAGGCCCATTGAATAAATTATTATGCTGCACTTTTAGCCTTCTTTGTTGTAAATTATTAATGATATAAATTATTAGGAGTGTCAAAATAGATAAATATTCATGGATTTGGATTGAACTTTTAAACTTATATAAATAAATGGGTAATAATGGGTCAACTCTAATAGATTTGTGGGTTTAGTAGATTAACTCATTTGGGTTCTGAGTTATCCATGGGTCAACTATTAAAACATAAAAATTAATAATTAAAATATTTCTGTAAAATATCTATATTCATTATTTTGTTAATAGTAGCTATAAATATTATTATCATACATAAGTTGCTAATTTTTTCTTTTTCAAATCATTTGTAGACAATGAAGCGGAAGATAAAATCAAAGAGTCATCAAAAGAAGATTTAAGTGTTCTTTAAATTAGTTTTATGGTTTTATTGTTTTATGGTTTTATAGTTTTATGGATTTATGGTGTTTAGAATTTTATGATGTTTTTATCTATTTTAATAACTATATATTTTTATTTAATTTATTACTTGGAAATTATTGTTAGTTTTATAATTATATGGTATGTTTTGGATTTTTTTATTATATTTAATTTATATATGGGTAACTCATATAACTCATTTAACCAATGAGTTTTAGAGATTATAGGTTTGGATATATAACATGTCGTCCATGAAATAAATGGGTTGGATCGGGTTATCTATAAAAAATAGAGTGTGATTAGAGATAGCCTAAGGCCTAGAATTTACCTCCTAAATTTTGGACGAACTCTTATAAATAAGAAGAAAGGAATTGAAGTGAATACATTTTAGCCTAGGCCTTGACAAAAAACCAGAAATCAAAGAACCGAACCAAATCCGATCCAAAAAAGTGATATTTTAAATAAATATATTAAAATTTTAGTGAATTTTGGTTCAAACAGTTCGATTCGGTTTAATTTAGACTACAAAAATATAGTACAATTTTTTACACCATTTAAGTTATTTTTGAATTTTTAATTTCAATTTAGTTTAATGAATATCGATTTGATTCGATAAGTAAATTTCTCTCCAATCTAACTCTATATTTCTCTATAAAATAGAGTAAAATAGAAGATTACTCTATATTTAGAGTAACTTAGATACTCTATTTTTTAGACTAATACATTGGAGCAAAACTCAACTCTATTTTAGAATAAAAAGTAGAGGATACATTGGAGATGGTCTTAGGCGCAGACTAATCCCCTTTAGCCTCAGCTTCCTTTTCGCGCAGATATTTTGCGGGTTGAGCATGTGCATTGCATAGTCTCTCACAAGAGTCTTTCAATTTTTTTAAAAATAGTAAAATAAAAAATACTAAGATTTAAGTACGAGAGTCTCTCAAAAAAATGATGAAAATCTCTCAAAGTCTCTCAAATGACTCATCACTTTTTTTTTAGACTCTCATACTTAAATCTTAAATATTAGTATTTCTTATTTTATTTTTATTTTTTTTAGAGTTAAAAGACTCTAATGAAAGACTCCCAATGCGCTCTTAATGATATTAGATGTTCTTAGGTCCTTGTATTAGGTTTTGATAAAAAAAACAAAAATAATAATAATAGTGCTGTAGGTTTGTAATTTGTGTACTTGTTGGCTTTTCTGTTGTAAGTTATGTCTCTCATGGTAGCATATTTTCTTTTCTTTTTTTGGTATAATTTATGATTTTAGTAAAAGAAAGACATTACATAATTTAAAGAGAGATTTGGTGGTGATCACATAGTGATCTCTCATGGTAACTGTTTAGAAAGATCGAACCTTTTAATTTGTTTATGCGGAATCTCTCACAATCACGCACACACACAGTTTAACGAGGTCACGTTTCCAAACCAGAAACGCTACATCTTGCCGAAACTGTACTCGAAGATCCACTACAAAGCTTTGGTTTTGGTTACATAAACCCTAGAGGCGATCTGGAAACTCCCAGCCACCTCACTCAAACCCTCATGGGCCAGAGACGGGTGTATTTATCTTTTATATGAGACGTATCTACTTTTTTGTTGGCTTCTCATTTTCCTATGTAAAATTTATACATTGAGTGGGTTAATGACTTAATCATCTAATGTAGTTTAATCAGTTGACAGATGAAAAAAGCATGGTCTTTTGATTTTCATACTTTGAATTTCAAGTATTTAGAATATAATAAACGCCACGAAAACATCTTAAAGCAAATAGTCCTAGCTACTAGCTTCTTTACTAACTAAAAGGAGCTGTTTGATACCTTTGAAAATATCCACATAAACAAAAAAAAATCAGACTTCCAGAAGAACTATAAATTGTGCCATGTGACATCTTAATTAGAAATGTCACAAGATTTCATCCACGCCATTTTAGTATCTCCGGAACAATTTTTTTGTCTTAATTACTTGTAACTTTAAAGATCGGCTAGTAATGTTTTCCACAAAAATGGGTCGTAGGTCATTGTTTCAAATATTATTACTACTAAGACACGGCCCTGATGAAAGCACATAAACTTTAATCATAATGTGACATTATATTCTCAGCTACTTTAAAATACATAATTTCTTGACCAAGAGTATCTCGACCCTTAACCACCAGAGCATTGTGAATATTAGAACGATGTGAAGAAAATTTTCGTTTGCTTTCTTACTCATTCAATAAAAATCTGAGAATAATGGTTATGATGTGAGATTGGTTTGGTAGTCGTCATCAACAACGACCAGCGATTGAAACCAACAACTAGCGACCGAAATCAGTGACATGTTGAGTTGTTCTATACAGATCTCACCTCTCTTACGGTGATTTGATCTTTCTAATAACGGTCTTACTAGCACCATTCCTTTCGAGCTTACCAAGTTATTGAATCTGAGCATCCTTGAGGTTTTCTATGATTTGTCCACATTTTTTATTTTATCAATATCACGGTGAAGGCATCAAGGAACAAGAAAATATCAATTGTTTTGGGATTTCTCTTTGGGATTGCAGTTGGCTTGTTGCTTGTTGGAGAAGGATTTTTTTATTTCTATCTGGTTAGGAATATAAAGCAATCTAAAAGGCTGACACGAAACGGTGGCACATATTCATCAATCTGGTAACGAGATCGTGTAAATTGAGACAAATGTGATGCAACTAATTCGTTAATATACATCAAATAATATTCATTTGTTTGTTATTTTTACCTACATTTTGCTTATGTTTTACTCTTTTTTTTTTATTGTTCGTTTAGTTTTGTCAAAATTTTATTTTCTTATAATGATTATAATATAATGATAAAATTTTAGTAAAAATAATTTATTATTGAAAAAACTTAATTTGATGTTTTTGAAAATATTGGATATAATTATACTGATTTTATAAAACTAATATCATTAAAAATTAAAATAATTTGAACAACAATAAATTATAAATTTGGTTGCCCTTCTTTTTTTGGACTCATTACGAACGTATCACATTATTATACGTCAATGTGTTTTGAATTATGACTTTAAATTGAGTTAGCAAGAAGAGAAGTTAGGCACATAGTTTATATGCATATTATTCTGCTAAGACTTACTCTTGGGACATTGGTAGCTCTTGAGACATAAAACACTCAAAACTGTAAGAATAGAAAATAGATCAATATTCTAAATCTCAGAGTAATGAGTAAATAGATTCGGACCCGTATTTTAAATATTATTTGTTGTAATTGGTATATCATTTATAATCCGGACATATGTTGGTTTGATATTTGGTTCATTATTCGATTTGTTTTAATCCAATTTATGAACGTTAAAACAAAACATTACATCATTTATCACATTACGTAGGTATGTAAGAATTTTCATGCAATATATAATATTTTTAAAAATATGAAATATATAAATTTATATATTTTAAATATAATATTCTTTTATTTAATTTGTGCGTACTAATTAAGTTATTAATTTATTTAATTTGTTATTTATTTGAAATTGAGTTAACTGGCCCATGAGTCAAATGTATCAGTGTTCATCTTCACACCATTTGGTAGAATCCAGCAGTTATTTTGCATGTTTGGTTCTTATCATTTCGGGTCGAGAATCTAGTAACCCTTGGTAAGCCAATTTATTCAGATTTATACGTACTTACTATGTAATTTGACAATCGATGTATTCTTCGAGTTTGATGATTTTTGTTTGTTTACAGATGACTAATTACGAAATATCAAGAGACAATTACGAAGGCGAGAAACATCGTCATTTTGAATCCTTTTTATAAAAGATGTCGGAAAATACCAAAATCGAAGCAAAGAGAGTGTTCATAGGTGTGTTTCTTTCACTCTTCTTATATACTTTCTGTTAGAATATTTGCGGAATACATACGAAGATTTAGGTGTTTGATGTTTTGATTTGAGTGTTTATGGTATGATGAAAGAGATTTGGAGGATAAACATAAATAAAGAAGAATGAGAGAATGAGAGAGTAGTTGCATAA
>VBRH01000166.1:317319-330839 GCA_014578085.1 Cardamine resedifolia | reverse complement strand
TATATATATATATATATATATATATATTAGTTCTATCCAATTGCAATCTGAAGCAGAAAATGGAAAGTGATCTAAAAGGACGAGAGCCACACTACCACAAATTATATATTTGACTAAATTGAACCTCACCTTTATGCCTACTATAGCTAGTAAAATAAGGTCATCCTCTGGGAGTACCCACTTTGAGAGTTCTTCGCCTGTTGGCACCTTTTCAGCCTCATAGGTTCTAAAGGCCAGTGCGACACACCGTAAGGTTCTTCCAGCCATCTCTTCGATACCACTCTTGAAAAACATTGCCTGGAAATATCAGATTAATTGGATTTAGCAACCATCGAGGCAACCCAAAGGGTAAATCACAGAATCATACAGATACTCTCAATTATAGGGAGTTAATAATTTGGACTTTTCACAAACCTTGTCTTCAGTCATTGGTGCCACATTTCCATCCTCATCAATGTAACTTCTGCACGCTGCCAAGACAATTTCAGAAGCTCCTTTCCAGTGAACATGAACTTCACCATCAGCCTGAAGGTCAAATAACAAAAAACATGAATTCTGCTAATTAGAGAACTGAGAGAGCCAAATCTTTTTTAACTCATGGTCATGATTTGACTATAGTAGACCTTGCAGGCTTATTTTCTTTCACGCAACGTTACAGAACAAGAAATGAATAAAGAAAAATGATTTTCTCCCCCATAAACGGAGACTAACTATATTTTGGCAACAGAGCAGACTTGTTACCGTTTTTACTGCAACACCACCACGCTTCTTCTCTGAGTTAAATGGAAAAGCATGAAGAATAGAAGACTGCGACCTGGCTGTCTCAAAATTCATTCCCAGCTAAAAGAGAGAAAATACAAATCTCTTCAAATTATACGTATAAAACTGTGTTCGAACTAGATAACAATAAAAACTTAAAAATAAACCTTAATTCCCCAGCCAAGAATGGCTTTTTCTGTTGGTGAACCAGACAACTCTAAATCACCACCACCCTGCAGCAAATAAAATCTCATGAGTCTTGTCCTCTCAAACAAGAAGTACTGTTAAGGACTCATCTAAAAAATTCTGACTCTTCAGTCAAAATATCAAAGCTTAAAACTTACCTCTGGAACAAAAATACTACCAGTTGTGTTTTGAGATATTCCTTCAACAACTAACGAAGTGATAGTTGCAGGCAATTGTTGAGTATCTGTTTTCTTGCCCCCGGCATAAGACTCAACCACTGTCATCTTTAAAATAAAATAAAAACAAAAAAAAAACATTTAGTAACATCAAGTGGCGAAACTGTTGACAAGAGTCTATTACTCTAACATGGAGCAATCACCCAGATTTGCAAACACAACACAAAACACACCTGATTCAAAGTTAGTGTTCCAGTTTTATCGCTGCAAATAGTGGTGGCAGAGCCCATTGTTTCACAAGCAGATAGCCTGCGCACCTGCACATCAACTTTTGGTCAAGCTATATAATAGAACTGCTAAAAGAATCATAAACTATTCCCTTCCATCGCACAAGAAAGATAGAGAAGGTAATATAATCATACCAAAGCCTTATCTGCCATCATTTTCCTCATGGAATAGGCAAGGCTGAAAAGAAACAAAAAACAGAAGAAAAGCAAAGAGAAGTAAAGTCGTTACTATGAAATTACCACAAGAAAGTAGTGAAAGGGTCTGATATAGCCAAGATAGGAAGTACATACGTTAAAGTAACAGCCAATGGTAGACCCTCAGGCACTGCCACTACGACAATTGTAACCTGCAGCAATAGCCAAGTATTAGCATATTTCTAAAGAAAATTAATTTTTTTTTACTGTCGGCTCCCTATTAGACTAAGATGGTTAACTAGGAAACATACCGCTACTGTAATAACTTTGACCACATCATCCACTACATGACCGATTTTTGTCTTTCCTTTCACATATTGAGGACCTCCACCTACATCTTTAGTGTGACCGGTGAAATATCTGTAAAACAAAGAAGCCAACATACATAATTCGCATAATGTCAACTAGGATTGTACTCATGCAGTGATGACGAGATGGCTGAGTTCCAAAATAATAACCAGAAAAGATAGCATCCATACCGAATCAGAAGAATCACTAGCACAGCAGCAGCAACCAATAAGCCAATTGTACCAATAAAAGTAGCTACCCCATTTAAGCGCACCTGGTTCAAGCCAGTCAAAGATTAGCTCAATTTGTAAAACAAGAGACTCTATTAACTATGATCTAAGATAACAACCTGCAAGGGAGTTTCTTCACCATTGTCTTCAGATATACTGGCCATCAGCAATCCCCATTCAGTGTTGACTCCAACACCAGTAACCTTACAGATAGAAAAGAGAATACATATTATCTCCTTGGACATCAATTCGTTTTATCTATTTTTCTATTAGCTATTTCTTGAATGAAACAAGAAAAATAGGAAGGAATCCTACCAGCATAACACCATTTCCATCTGCCACTTTACAGCCAGACATTAGAAATGGGTCCTTCTTAGAGTCTTTGTTAACCTAAGAAGAAAAAGGAAATACACACTTAGAGATTCATACCAAAATGAAACGAGAAAATCAACAATTTAGCTATGGCAGGAAACAAAAACACACGATTTTGCTCTCTCCAGTCATGCTAGACTCATCAAGGGCAAGAGAGTGGCCAGCTATCAGCACTCCATCCGCAGGAACCTAAAGATAATTTTACTATTTATCAGACACAAATATGGGGGAAAAAAATTAAAAGGAGAAGAATAAATCACTTACCTGATTGCCAATGTTGAGGGGTATGACATCACCAACCACAATGTCATAGATTGAAATTTCCACTCGTCTACCACCTCTTATCACCTGTGCAGCAATCAACAAAAAGTGTAACTAAGAAGAAAACAAGAAAAAGAGAGTAAGAGGAAAATTTACATTGCTGCAAATTTATACCTCCAGATGTATGTTTCTCTTTTCATCATTCAAGTTTTGAAACTGGAGCGACTGTTTGTAGTCACTGACAGCTGTAGAGGAGGAGAAAGCATCAGATTATAACTACAAGAGTCATTATAAATATTCTTGTATTAAGTGAAATAAGTTAAAATTACCAGTCACAACAATCACAAGAATAACTGCAAATGCAATGCTTCCTCCATCATACCATCCTTCTTTGATACCCTGTCATTATTGTTATCCAAATAATTAAGATTATATTAGAACTTGGTTAAATTATAATATAGCTAACATCACACTTGAGAAAGCGGGAAGAGCCAAATTTAATTAATTAATTTCATCACACACCTCTGTTTTTATCCCAAGTGCTAAAGACGCTACAGCAGCCACCATCAAAATGATCAGAGTGAGATCATGGCAAGCATCCCAGAGAAACCTCTGTGAAGAAAAAAGAAAAAAAAAAAAGCAAACAGGCTTTATGAGAAAGTGAGGAGGGAAAACCTAAATTCAAGCAACTATATCAAAGATCTTTACCAGAAACCCTTTCCCTTTCTTGCGAGGATAGGTGTTTGAACCAAAAACGTTCTTGCGCTTTAGCAAGTCATCATCATCTCCACTGATACCTTTCTCTAAGTTTGTCTTGAGCAAGTTAGACAATCCTTGAGTCTGATGCAATTTCCGACCAACACATTCATGCATACCAATAAGACAAAGAAGAGACAAGTAATAAAGAGACAAGAAATAAGCATGGTGCAAGAGTGAAAACTTGCCCCTCCATATTGCTCCAGGGAACCAGAGTTGTGATCCTTTGACATCATGACAAGCTGTTCAGGTCCAATACCAAATTCCCCAGCCGGAGTTGCAGGCGCTGTCGTTTTTTCAGCTCCTGAAGAGTAATAAAGACCACATCAACAAGGTCAAACATAATTACTTTCCTCTAACCAGATTACGCACAACACCATTGCATTTAGTTTGCCAAAATTACCTTGCTCACGCCCCATATCCATGAAACGATTTGCAGCCTAACAAAGAAACGAAAGAGATTAATAAGTAAAAAATCAGTATATCATACTAAGACCATGATTCACCAGACACTAAACAAATCTACCAAAAGAGCATGAGCGTGACTTCTGATCTTCTGCCTCATTTCTCTCGTTTCTTGCTCCTTCTTCAAGTCCAACGTGTAACGGAATCTCCGTGAGGCATTGAGCACCAGTGCAGCTTTCTGCAATAAAGCACCATACATTGTTGTACCAAACACAAAGAACAATCAAATTAAGAAACATAAATCATATAACAACATCAAAAACAATACTGATTGCAGATAAACAAGGATTTAAATCTCTGTTATAGTTTACAAGAAGCGAGAAAAGAACTAGGTCTTACTCTCCACTGTTGGAGCCGCTCGATTGAAGCATTCTTCGATGGGATGTAGAACGTATCACTATCGGAGTCAGCATTTTCACTCTTACCGGACTCCAAATCGCTTCCCCGGCGTCTTCCCGGCGATTGCTTGAAGAGACTAGTCATCGTAGTCGCAGGAGAGAAAACGCGAGAAAGTGAAACCACTCAATCCCTAAATCGAAAACCACAGAGAACAAAAAAAACAAAAAAAAAAAGTTAAGTTTCTGTTTAAAGGTTGCTTCTGCTTTCGACAAGCACGTGAAATAGCAAGCAGAATAAAGGCAATTTCTCCCGGAAAAAAAATAGAAGTAAATTATCTCTTCGAAACAAAGTATCTTCACTCTGAGAGATAATACTGTGAAACTCGATTTTCCCGAGAAAATAAAAAGAAAGCGACAAAACCAACCGTTCTTCGCTGGAAAAAATCAGTGACCCAAATAAATTATTTCAAATTTCTTCCAAATTCCTTGACATTAGCCTTTGATTCATAACAATATCACGAAAAAATCGAACAAATATAAAACCAAAATCGATGAACACAAAGTCGCTCCCACCAGGAGAAAAACGCTCTAAAATGGTTACTCCAGTAGTCAACAAATTTTCAAAATAAGACTAAAAAGAAGACGAAGAAGAAGAACAAAGTAAACAAAGCGACCAACACTGCAAATCTTAATTTAATTTTTTTTTTTAACAATTAATATTTTTTAATTAAGCAATTTTATCGAAGTCCGAAACTCGTTCCATAGTCGGTTAAACGAAAATCGAGACGAAAACAACTCGATTTCACCTGAAGAACAAAATTCCGGTTACTACGCCGGATAATGTACCTTGCTCTCGCCGTTTTCTACTTTCTCCGGTGAAAAGGAGAAATAATATTAATAAAAACTTGGGAGAATGCTCTTTAGAAAAAAGGAAAAATTGGAATAGAAAAGTAGCGTCCAAATATATAGATCTAGGGTTATGAATGCTTTCTAAGATTACACTAAATAAGAGTCAAGGCCGTTTTGGGTATTTCCATTTTCTTGGCAACTACGCAACGTGGCACGCGTAAATTTAATGCTGGTGGTATAAATTTCCCTTTTATTTTTTTTTGTTTTTTAATAAAATAAATCTCTATATTATACTTGGGCTTAATTTAAAACAAGTCTATCTAATAAAAAGTTTATAACACAAGAAAAGAAAAAGATAAGGTTAAAACTTAACACAAACGTTTCTCCTAAAATGTTTGCCAAAGTAAAACATGTGTTGTTTATAATTATTTAACCAAAATTCTAATAGCTAAAATTTTATAGCATGTGATATCTAGTAATTAAGTAAAAATTAAACCAATAATTTTGGAAATTAAATTTATATAATATTAATTTGAATATATAAGTTTGACTCACGTAAACCGTGGAGTTACATTTAATATAAATAAAATAATTTAATCAAAAAAATTGTATATTATTATTGGTCATAAAATAAAAATAATATAGAGATATGAAAATATCTTATGTTTTGAAATACAACAAAACCTCTAAAACATTTTATATTATGAAACGGAGAGAGTATTTTTTATGGTCTATTGGTACGATTATTTTGAAATTTTGCATTAATTAACAAATTGACAAATAAAAGACAAAAAAAAAGAGACTGCAAGTGGATTTGAACTTGGACTACTCAGCTTTCGAATTGTTTTTCTTTCTTTTTTTTGGTAAAAGAGTTTTTCGAATTATTTCTTTATAGATACATTTTAATTAGTATGTTTTCGTTATCGTTTTTTGTAGCGCCTTGGTATATGTAAACTACATGTAGAAACTCTTTGTCTTCATGCACCGACGGTTTGAAAATACAAACAAACATTACAAATAAATTCGCTCTATAATTAATTGTTTTATTAGTAGAAGCTTGTTTGTTTCTTTATCGAAAAAAAAAATGTTATATTCGTCTCCATTAAAATTGCCCAATACCAAGCGGCAAAGGATAAATTTGTGTTTCAAAAAACGCGGAAACACTGAAAGGACACGAAAAAATTAGTGTGACAAATAATAACTGTTTGTACTTTGTATTTTGGAGACTACTAAAATGCGATTCCTATTCAACATTCAGTCCATTCCATGTATCACGTATGCCAAAACGATTGTTTAAATATTTAATTACTCAAATCTTAAGAGATTGTACTTATATAAAACTGCTCATATAGAAAATACCTTAAAGTGTCCCCTTTTTGTATATATACGCGTAGGGTGTTCTGTAAATATTTGAAAATTGAAACCACTAACTAGGAGCAACCTGTAAAGTGTATATAAGATTTGTAAAGGAATATCTCATCATTTATTTCGAATAATAGTCAGACATTATTAATTAACTAACAAGTAACAATAATACTAATTTGTGTGTCATGTTAAATTATTAATATTATTATGCTCGAGATGCAAGCAAGATAAAAGTAGGATTAGACAGGCGAGAAAACTCATGAAAATAAAAGAAAAATAAAGGTCGGGGATCTTAATGTTGCCACGTCCTCCATACAGCAAGGTTCCTTTGTAACGTCGATATTTTTATTTTAAACTTTCTGACGTGTGGAAGCTCTTTTGTTCTTAGTGTTGACGTGTCGAATTTTTAGGAAACTGTTTGCGTGTCAGCCGACTGAAAATTACGATTTTTTCCCTTTTTGCGTAGAATTACGACTCTTAAAGATGACTAATTCATTTTTAATCTATTCGGTGGAGCAAATTTTGAGCTTAGAATCGGTTTCTTATTTTGATTGATTCTTTACTCTATTGTTAAAATCATTATACTATTTGTAAATCAAAACTGTTTTCAGAAAATATTGAACGGGACACAAGTGGCATACCATATTACCACTAACCTGCGGTCTAAACAAACATACAAAGCTGCAGATCGTAAAAATAGTAAATTAACACCATCGAACTCGTTATTCAAGTTCAAATGTATATTAATGTTTAATATAAGATAACATATAGTTAGTCATTTTTTGAAATTATGGTCCAAAAGCTAAACTTTTTAAATAATAATAATAATTTTGTGTACTTCTCTCTGTTTTTTATGTCGACAATGTTCTATGCTGGGAGATTAACGAAATCAATTCCAACCGAATTGAGATTGAATGAGATTACTAACCTAATAATAATAATAATAATAAATTAAATGTTGTTAATAAATGTGAATATTTAGTTTAAAATGTTAGATTTATCTCTAAATATATTATTTATTTATAATAAGTTAGTAAAGTTCTATACAGAATATTATATTTCATCTACTATATAGGTTTTCTAAATATTTCATCTCTAAATATTGTTAAAAAAAGGGTGTTCGTGTCTTGAGCACAATAGATTGTGATTGTATATCATGATTTCAAATATCTTTTTAACCGTATGTGAGTGTGTACTTTATGGTGCGCACTTTAATGTTGTTAAGATGAAGATGAAAACAAATCCTCAAGCCGGAATCTGAGTTATCAGAAAAACAAAAAAAAACAAAACAAATCCTCACATAAAGTTCTTGACCGTGAGTACGGAGGATGCTGGATTATGGTGCTGAACTGCTGATGAATTCTGTCCATGACTCCAACGATGATGTGGACACATGTGACTTGTTTTATTGTTTCGGTCAATGATTGACCAAGTTTAATTGTTACTCCTTTATTTTTAAAATATATGATATGATGTTTTAGCTAAAATTACACAAATTAAAAAGTTGTTTTTATTTTTTTTAAATATCATAGTATTTGCTAACACAATTCTTAGTTTCTTAGAGCACAAGAATTATTATGAAGACAGCGATGATGCTTTATGAGTAAGTGGTGAACACGACATCATTTTTTCCATTTGTTTCTTTTAATCATGAGTTTTACCAAATTCATGGTATGCTTACATGATCTAAAATGGTTATGATAATTACTATGATGGTCATTAAGTCATTGACAACGACCCCAACTATGAGGTGGAGACGATGGTGATTTTTAATAAGATTTAAAATTAGAGTTTGTTGGTGAATCAAGCACAAAATAAGGAATTAATCATAGGATATAAACGCAATTATTAATTATTGATTATTTAATGGTTGGGTGTTGTGGTCGATTTGAACAAAAATTTTTTTTGATTTTATAGGCGATATAAACGGTTGATCATCTGACGTCTCGATGTTGTAGCCGTTTAGATTCTACAACCGAGTATAAACATTGATGATCTGACGATCGGATATAACACTGATATTTTGAAGACATGTTCAATTTCACACGGATTATTATGTATGAATTTGACAAGAGTGTTAGGAGATCGATAAAATCAACCTAAACCAAATTAAAATCGTCCGAAATTATAAATCGAATAATCAAAAAAATTAAAAAAAATTGTTAAGAAATATCAATATTTAGGTTATGAAGTTTAGCTTTATCTTTAAATATATTATTTACATTTATGTTTAATTTAAATAAATAAATTTAAATTATTTCATCTTTATATAAGAAATTGTATCTTGTAACATTAATTTTATGAAAATTTAATATAATTTTTTAATATTTTATGTTCTTTGCTCTCGTCAAATTTATCTTGTTCTTTTATTTTATCGGTTGGAAAGAAGCCAATGGGTTTATATTCACGTCGGTCAATAGAAAAATCAATATTCGTTCAATCTTTCTTATATGAAGCAATTCTTATATTAATTAATGTACATGCAGTAAACTTTAAAGAACCAGTAGCTTTATTAATAAGAACGACTCTTAAAATAAAAGATGCATGTACAAGTATTACGATATAATTACATGTAAGCATACCATGAATTTGGTATAAGTTATTTCTTCTATAACAAGAATTTAATACACGTAAAATTAAGGACTATCGTGAAAACATGATATTATTATTATTTTTTCTGATGATGAAAAAATAGAAAAAGTGATATTATTATTTCTTCTATAATAAAACATAATATTATTATTTCTTCTATAACAAGAAATGGCAAAAAACAGAAAAAGTGATGTCGTGAACTCATAAAGCATCATCCTACCAAATACCAATAATCTAGTTTCTCTATTCCTGATAACTTTTTCTGTTTTTTGCCATTTCATCATGTCGCTGTCATTAACACTACTTTGGTTAAAAAAATAAAGCGGGGGTTAATTTCGTAATCTGGAATAAATTATTGGTAGGATGTGATATTAGAACACATATCAAGTATCAACAAAAAAATACTCCATCTATTTCATTTTAATTCTAATTTAATGTTTTTACATACAAATTAAAAAAATTATTAATTTTTTATTTTATCTTTAATTAATATTTATTTGGTTAATACATTCAAATAATATGGACAAAACTAGAAATTTTAACAAACATCAACATTGAAAACCTAAAATAACAAATAATATAAAATAAATTTTAAACTCTTAAACTATCTTTAAATTGAAAGAGATAGAGTATATAATTTGTGGGACCATATAAGATCACACCAAACATACTATTTAACATTTTTCTTGTTAACAACATTTTTAAGCATTTTAATCCGTGTTTTAGAAATATCTGATTTCTTACCTACTTATCTGATCGTGATTATGAAAATTGGGTAGGTTCACCTAAACAATAAAAATGATCTGATTGGTTATTCTTAGGTTCTTGTTAAATAGGTATGAATTAAAAATGCATTGATCTAAATACCATGAGTTCAACTAAAACAATAAAATGGTCTGAAATTCAATTTGATCATCTGCATAATTCAGTTTAAGACTATTTATAGAAAGAGATTATTCGGACTAAATTTTAACTAATCTTTTAAGTGAGTGTACAGTAGTTGTTAAATAGTTTTGTTCACCAAAATTTGTAATGGATTTTCTATTATTTTGATAGATTCAATATGAGTGAAAAATGTTTCGGATCGAAATTAGATGAGAGAAAGGAGCGAATTGATTGGGTATAATGTCTCAAACCTTTTAGGCTTTTACCACCAAAAACCACTATACTTTAGCTAAGACTTGAGACTGTTTTTCCTGGCATTAGTTTTACTTTTCAACTGTGTTATTATTAGCTTCCTTTTATTTCAACCATACGTTGTAATTCATGTAATTAAATAGTGGCGAAGGTCGATTTATTTTTGGATATAAACATGATCACAAATCAAATATACAAAAACATAACTATCCAATAAGCTTACTGGACAAGGATATTTAATGAATAATACAAGAGAATATAACTGAATGTAAAAAATTGGATATTGTAATCTTTTGTATATTCCCTTGTGTTATTTCTTAAACGGTATAATTCTCTTGTACTGTTTCTTAAACTGTAGTATATTCTTTTGGAGTAGATTAGATCTTCATTAATTGATGATATTTAATGAATAGTACAAGAGTGTATATACAGTTTAAGAAATAACGGGAGCTAGAGGAAATATCTTAACTAACAACAGCAACAAATATTTTTTAGCAAAAAAACAACTTCAACTCTTGAAGCAATGGATGCTTTTCTGTACATCACAACATCAACCCAACAATTTTACAAGCATTAGTAAATAATAAGAATCGACCGACACAAAATAATGTTTTCTATATAAAAGGCGAATCGAATAAAAACGTTCAGTGATTAATTATCGAGATTATATATAAAGGAAACAACAACACTTTGCCTAATCAAAACGCAATAGACCAATATAACAAAGATACGCCTCTTTAGTTTTCACACAACACTTTCAACTAAATTTGATAAGAAAGATAGAATAAAGCAGAAAAATATCAACAAAAAAGAAAGAGTATAGAATAAAGCACAACGCACAGATCAACAATATACAATTAGCAATATCATAATAAATGTATTGCAATAACATATGCTTAATTACGAGAAAAAAAAACGATTTGAATAAGAGCAAAAGGTTACAAAGCAAAGAGCCAAAAAAACGTCAAAAACATGTAGTATATGTCGGCTTAAATTCAATTTGCAAAGTAAGTACACCAAACATATGGACACTTTTTCAAAACAAATATCTGTTTTTTTCGTTGTTGGTCAAACCTAGAAAACAAATATCTGTATGTCGGCTTAAATTCTATGAACAAAAAGTCAATCGACTCGAGTACTGGTTCTCAACTCAATTAAAACAATAATTATTCTTTTTTCCCCTCGTGATTTGATGTTAAGAATTTTATCAAATACTATGTGATATAAATTATGGTGTAATGGTAATCTGGGTTTAAACGTAATCGGGAGTCGAGAAGATGAACGAATAATGCCGGTCTGATTTGGTTTTGAAAATATTGACTCAAAGCTTATTTCTAGGATCGGGCCCAAACCCGAATAGAAACCAATATATAGACCCAAAAGCCCACCTCCAAAAGTAATTCTTCATTTTCTCTGCTAAATAAAAATAAATACTCAAGACTCGAGAGTGAGACAAACAATGAAACTGAAACTGTATCATGTTCTTATAAATTTTTGGGAACTTACAGAAAAAACCCCTCAACTTTGGTTTCATCCATTTTTAAATCATTAACTATTTTTCTAGTAAAAAATCCCCTCAACTATGATCCGTTAATAGATTTGACTCTTCGTAAAAAAATTCTGTCTATGGTGATGAAATGTTGTTTTCAATTACATAAACATCAAGACATTTGTATTTTTCAAAGAAACAACAAATTTTTTAATAAGAAAACAACATGAAGTGCCAGGGTTTCGGTTTGGTGATTTTATTGTAGATTTTAAATAATTTAGTTTAGTGTTTAGAAGCTGTAGAAAAATTAAAAGACACAAAACAACAATTCAAGCTGTTGAACATATTTTGTTTCAAGAAACCGACAAAAAAAAAATCCGGCAATATTGTTTAACAAAAAAAAAACTAATAGTCCTAAGAAGTACCACGAGTTGCAACACAAGAAATTACAAATATTCTAAAGTAGAAAGAAGATTGTGCTTGCTGAGAGGTAAAGTTTTCTTAAGCCACAGTCTTTTGCTTATTCTTTGGTGATCCTTGAGTATGTTGTGTCTAACTTGTTGATACTTTCCGCAAGTATGCAAATGCAAAAGAAAAAGATACAATAAAGTAAAGAACTTGAAATATAAGATTTTCTTAACCATTTGTTATTCGGTCTACCATTTAAACTTTTTCATGTGCAGAAATAACTTTCGATGGAAGATCTTCAATTGGATCTCGGATCCTGTCATTGTTCTTCGGTCTTCTTTGCATGATCCTGTCGGAAGGAGGCTTAACAACAACATCACTATTCGGTTTCCACAATTCTACAACATCACTTCGGTCTTCCTCGCATGAACTGCAAAAATAACTTTATGTTGTTTTTTTAAATACATTAAATTTTTGATTGTTTCTATGAAAAATACAAACGTATCGGCTTATGTCATTGAAAACAACATTTTATCACCGTAAACAGAAATTTTTTATGAAGTATCAAATCTATTAACAAATCATAGTTGAGGAAATTTTTTACTAAGAAAATAATTAAGGGTTTAAAAATAGATAGATAGCAAAGTTGAGGAGTTTTTCCAAAACTGAGAGCATTATCAGACAAAACTTGAGCCCTTTTTCGGGTGTTGAAATCAGCAAAGCAAAAGGAAAAACAAAGATTAATCAAAAGACAAGCGCCGAAAACAATAAAGTGTTGTTGCTTATCAATCATTCATCGTCTGAGTAATCAAACTTAACCGAATGTGACTGAAGATCAATCTCTCCTCCTCTGTAGCTTCCTCGTTTCTTCTTCGTCTTCTCATGTCGGAAATCCCTAAAACCAAAAAAGGAGCAAAAATTCAGATATAAAGAAGATATAGAACAAGCCCAAAGGCTCAGGAAGATATTAGGATTTACTTTGGTTTCAAACCCGAAATAACCAAACCAAACTAATCTAAGAACAAAATAATTACCCCTAAGACTCTCTTTGTCAATGAGTAACTGACAAAAGTATATATAATAAGTGCAAAAGGCAAAAGCTGAGGAGCTTTACCTTCCTCTCACTTGCCCTAGAACCTCTTGAGCTTTAGCACCATAACCAGAATCAGCACCATCCTATCACAGAAAAGCAAACTTCAATGAAGGCATTAATAAAACAAAGATTGCTATAGAAGGAGCAACTGAGATTATATCGAACCTTTGCCCAATACGAGTTGTCTTTAAGCCTATTGTCAGTGAACACAACATCTTCAACATTCACCCTCTGAAATGGTTTCTTCGGCTGTACATAAGTTACACACATCAAT